>CAIGRS010166605.1:0-13899 GCA_903798395.1 Fraxinus floribunda | reverse complement strand
ATTCATGACTACTCATGATTTTGATAGATATAATTATGATAGTTGTGTGTACTTCAGAAAGAAAAGTGGTGGATCAACTACATATTTGTTATTATATGTTGATAATATGCTCATAGCAGCAAAGGCTCCGTGGGATTAGTCGAGGTGCGCGTAAATTGGTCCGAACATCCACGGTTATCAAAAAAAAAAATTGGTTAATTATTCATTTTCTTTAAGGGTTATAACTTACAAAGAAACTAAGAAAATGAGGTCTTGTATTTTGTTAAATCACTAACAAATGTAATTAGGTGTGTTCGAACCACATTATTTTGGAAGAATGTATTCTGAAATAGTAGATTGATGGATAATGTATGGTTGAAAAAAAAAATGATTGATGTGATGGAAAATATTATTTATTGAAGAATGTATAGTTGACAATGAGTAGAAGAATGAAAATAAAAATTTTAATGTGTACCAAACATGGACTTATTTATATTTTATGTTCACCATGAATCTTCATATAGGCATTGATAAAAATTAAATGCTAGACTTTACAATCCACTGTAGATTGATGGATAATGTATGGTTGAAAAAAAAAATGATTGATGTGATGGAAAATATTATTTATTGAAGAATGTATAGTTGACAATGAGTAGAAGAATGAAAATAAAAATTTTAATGTGTACCAAACATGGACTTATTTATATTTTATGTTCACCATGAATCTTCATATAGGCATTGATAAAAATTAAATGCTAGACTTTACAATCCACGTTTTAATATCACATCGGTCTAAATCTTTAACGACCATGATTAAGTTACCAACACGAATAACATTTCATCAAAGAAAATTCATCGCAGCGAAACTAAATTTACCAATTTAACCTTACCAACTCGAACTCGTTTTCACCCAATTTAATAATCAACATTAAATGAGTAGAAAATCAATAATTATTGAAAAACAATAAATTAAACAAACCTGCCAAAAGGTATAATAACCTCTCCTGTGGTGGGCATAGATGAAGAACTCTTTGTCAGGTCCACAAGGCCAGAATTTATATGGAAATTTTAGGAAAATCTTTGTATACACCATAACTTCACAATTTTGAATGGCCTCAGTTTTCCATCTCTGTTACATGTTCTTCCATAGCATTAGTTACAGATGTCAATAATATAATATTACAAATTGATTGAATCAGACAAAAACAATATTTCTTGAGCTTACTATCATTTGGATAAAAGTTTTGCTACGCGTATATAACAATGTACATTGAGGGTGTCATTTGTCCATTATGGCACCCTCTACGTGGGTCCCACCCCACTCACATTATGTCGTGGGTCCCACCACACTCACATTATGTCCACCCTTATGCCCCCCCCCCCTCGCCCCCCGCCCGCAATACACGAATGCACTAAGGAAAGTTCATTTTGATGCAACTGCAAGTAATATTTGATTAAACTTCGTGCACCCTGGAAGGTATACTCAAGAAGCTATAAAATAACCTAGCCCTACTCTGAGGCACAAAGAAACCAGCTGTCACCAACTATCTTAGTTCTATGGATTAGTGAGATGCTACCCACTGTATTTGGATTGATATGTTGGGATAAAATGATTGTTAATTATTTATAAACAATTTAAATTATAAACGAAATAAATGATACATAAGTATATAGTATTTATGAATTACTCGTAAAAAGTGATTTGAATGTTTATAGACGATTATAAACATGAGCCAAACATAGTCTTATAACTAATATTCTTATGGGACGTTTGGCAAAATATGTCTATAAGAAAAAAAAGTTAGTCGATTGTTTAATATAGTTCAATCTCCATCAACCTTAAATCTCTTCATGCTGATCTCCCTTGATATTGTGGGCCAAAAAATCCATTCATCAACAGTGTGCGGGTGACGTCACATGTTACTTGTCATATTACCATGCTATTTGTACACCGGACACACCCCCCTCACAAGAGAGGGGGCCCACGATTTTTTTATTGGTCGTGGGCCCCCTCTCTTGTGAGGGGGTTGTCAACCCCAGTGTACAAATAACATATTCCTTGATTTTTATAAAGCTTAAGAATTTTCCAATTCTTCTAGAATACTAATATGATGAATATAAAAATAATAATAATAATAATAAATAATTAGTTTACTAGAATGGATTAAACTATTTTGTCAGATAAAATTTGACACCTTCATTGGCATCTTCTCACATTGTGGTGGGATCCAAGCGGGACCCATATGAATTAAAAAAGAAACCCACCCACCCAATATTGTGAGGGGGCTATGGCAGTTCAGCACTGTTCTACTAGAATTGAATCACCTAGAACATGTTGACAATCATTTAATGTATAAGCGAGCTTCAATTCATTTTTTTCCTAACAAATATGCCTACAACTCATTGAGAAATAAATTTTGAAAGAGAAAAACTTACGGGCAAGGGTGGCACAAAGGAGATGAGGTGAGATTGAAGAACACCTATGCTAACAGACAGAATCACGTAACTGGCTTCGTAAATGGAGCCATCCTCCGTTTTCACTAAAACGCCATTCTTCGAGTGCTGTAATTCCCGAACAACCTGCCCCATTTTCATCTATTAATAAAGGATCATTCATTTTACAAGCATATGGATTCAAACATTGAAGCATGCAACAATTATATGAAATGGTAGTATAATATTTATCAAGTACCCTTGATTGATTTCGATTTTTTAATATAATTTTTTCTCGAACTCCCATTATAATATTTCTTTAATTTTTAATCACACATTCTCAAAAATAAAAAAAAATAAAAAAAAAAATTTTTATTTCTCAAAAAATAAGGGCTAAGAAAAAAGNAAACAAGATGAGATAGAATGAGAAATGAACATATTTGCAAATTAATCAAATGTGTGTCAATAGAGATGGTTTTGGCATATTTACTGGATGCCCATAGGCACACACTGACACAAAATTGATAGTCAGTACTAACAGTAATACTAGAGAAAGAGGCAGACTTTAAGAGCTTGTTTGGTAGGGATTTTTTGGAGGAAAAATTGATTTTGAATAGTGATATGATGGGAAGTGTGTAGTTGAAAAAGAAAAAAAAAAGTATTGATGTGATGGAAAATATTATTTTATTGAAAAATGTGTGGTTGAAAATGAGAATTTATTTACTGTAGAAAATCAGAATCTGTACCAAACAGGCCCTTACTTTGTTTAGATATTTCTATATTTGTGTATCAAATGTACTATCGTGAAATTCTTACTTTTGAATGAAATTCAAGATAGTGAATTCTAATTTGTTGGCGTAGTACATAATTGAATGAAGTTACTTAGAAGTTACCATCCACAAAAATACGTTTAGTTCGTTAAAAATATAGCTTAGAAAATCATATTGAACAAAATAAGTAGCTTAGAAGTAAGCTAAACGTAGTTCTAAGTAGTGCCAAAATCTTTATAAATGTGATAAATTATAGATCTTGAGATTATACAATTCCATCAAATTGAATTATGTTTCATGTTAAAATAAAATTCATGACATATTTGATAGACCCATCTTTTTGTTTCTTAATTTTGTCGAGCATATGAAACAATTGAATATGTTTAGTGCAGTTGTTCAAGATATACCTAGGAAAGAATTTATTAGTTTAATTTGAGCCGCCAATACTTTTACAAGCATGTGAGAAATCAAAAGAATGACAAATTGACACATTGATCCACTCCATGCTCTATTGTTTTGCATTGATATGACTGCCTACCTAGATGTTGTGTACACTCATTATAAACATCACAAAACGTCAAAAATGTGGTCCATTGATGGTGGAAAGGAGGTTCGGGTGGCGGCTTAATGAATATTTTTTCGTTACTCTGTTTAGTTCATTATCAAATTGAAAGTTACGTGAATTCTTAATCGTCACTCTTTAGTTAATTAACGGATAACTAGAAGGTAAAATAAAATGATCCTTAAAAATTACCACATGTGATAAAGCTTAGGCAAAAATAAAATAAAAGGGAACATAACATTTCCCATAATGACGTCCATAATGGACACATGGAGATCCTCTATTGGGGGTGCCTGTGGATCCTGACGTTCCAGCCCACAGACGCCCCCCTGTGGACACAATTATGTTATGAGCTATGTACCTATAGCATAACCCAAAATAAAATGTCAACTACTTTGTATAATTTCTAAAATGCAAAAGAAAAAAGAAGGGTCTCTTAAAAGTGGGCCAAATATTGCATTGCATATATAACACATTTTCAGTTGAGTAATGCTACATCACCCAAGATCGGATAACTAGAAGGTAAAATAAAACGATCCTTAAAAATTACCACATGTGATAAAGCTTAGGCAAAAATAAAATAAAAGGGAACATAACATTTCCCATAATGGCGTCCATAATGGAAACATGGAGATTCTCTATTGGGGGGTGCCTGTGGCCCAGACATTCCAGCCCACAGACGCCCCCTATGGACACAATTATGTTATGGGCTATGTACCTATAGCATAACCCAAAATAAAATGTCAACTACTTTGTATAATTTCTAAAATGCAAAAGAAAAAAGAAAAAAGAAGGGACTCTTAAAAGTGGGCCAAATATTGCATTGCATATATAACACATTTTCAGTTTGTGCTACACTTTTACTCAGTCTTCTGGCTTAGTTTTCGTTTGATAATTGGCTAAGAGACATAAATTCAAAGAGGGATAATTTCAAACGTACCTTATTGAGCTGTAGACGACTATCCAAGATTTTACCCTCAGAGGTGCAAAGAAAACTATCCGCCATTTTATACAGCAAATACTCGTACCCTCTTTCATCAGCAACCAAATATTCTCTCTCACCAAAATCTACGTACGTCGATATTGGTTCCACCTCTGTATAATTTTTTACAAGATCCCATTTTCAATGTCACGGGGCAGAGCCAGAAATCGAGTCCTCTATGTCCACGACATAATTATTTTAACGAACTCGAGATGGAATTGAAAAAAAATTAACTGACCTGCCATTTCAAAGTCATGTAGAATGAAGTCGATTGCCAGCTCTATAGGTGTCTTCAGAGTACTGAGAGAGCCCGAAAAGAAAATGGAAATTAAGAAATGGTAAAGTCCCATTAGAATAAAAAATAAGAACAAGAATGTAATAGTCGTAGATGAAATACGGCGTCGTTTCAGAGGGAACGGAAGATTCAGCAGTATCAAGATTGGCTTCTTGGCTCTTCAGCTTCTGAATCGCTGAGTCCACTGCTTTTTTGTACGTGTCCGCGGCTATTCCACTCGGAAATATCTTCCCACTGTAATAAACACACAAACCAGAAAAAGGAAAAAGAGAAAAGAACAAGTAAGAAAAGGAAAGATTCAAAGTGTCACAATCAACAAAGAGCATCGCCAAATCAAATTACTACAAAAAGGCAAAACAAATAAACAGGCAAACTCTGTGCTAAGCCAGAGACGTAATCTATCAAACAATGACAATTAATTGCTTAAAATAAAAAAAAAATCTGATATGCACGGACTCGGCTCTAGCGAAGGAGCATGCATGGTTGAAAAGCTTTACTCTCTATTCGATACTGATAAAGAAAGGAATATGGTTGTGTAGACCTGTGATCGTAGATGTTAAAACGAGCGTTGCTGTAGTCGGAGAGGAAGGTACGGAGATTGGATTGTTGAGCCAGTTCCCAGACGGGATTTGACTGTTTGCCGCCAACTCCGGCTATCCAACCAGCACCAAGCTCCACCGTTACCCCGCCGAACTCCTCCTTCCTTATCCTCCCTCCAATTTTGTCCGTCGCCTCCAGTATAACCACATCATCCACTCCGTTCTCCGACAGAACTTTAGCCGCAGATATACCTGCATATTTGTAAATATAGGCGCGTTCTTGAGCACAAAAATCTCTTTGGCATTGTGAACAGTAATGAAATGTGTGATAACTTATGGAAGGAGAGAAATATTTACCAGAGATCCCTGCTCCTACTATGATAACGGAGCATCGATGAGGATTTCCCATGAAGATTTGAGAAATGAAGAAAAAGATTGAAGCGTTTTGTGTTGGCGAGAGCTAAGAAATAGCGGGTGTCAGTTTATATAGTTATTCTAACCACCTCTCCCCCGCCCATCTTTTTTCTCGCCCTTCCTAATTTTTTTTTTCAATAATTTGGTGCCTTTAGAGTGCGTTCGTTTTGCGTAAATTAGCCCATTCTTGACTTATTTTATTCGGTTCTTATTTTTTCGATTTTTAAGTTCAATTGGATCGATTTTCAAATTGATTCCAATTCTTCATGTCGAACTAGTCCGATTTTGACATCATGTTCGGCAAATTTTTATTTGTCGTGTCTTATTACAAATTAGTCACGTCTGTTCAGCCCCTTGATTGACAAACATTATTTGAAAACTCTTTTTTCTATATACTCATTTCTATCCACGCATTAACACGATAAATTATTTTGCACATAAATTCAAAAAAAATCTAGTTTTTAACCCTACATTCTTAAAAAAAAATACTATTCAAAATATTATTTTTAAAAATAAATGGCCATCAAATAGGGGTTCAATGTGTATGTTCATAAAAATGTGAACTAAATGCGACAACTTGAATGGTCAGCCTTACATTTTTTATTTTATTTTAATTTGTGTCTTTTATAAGAGACACCCACTAGTGCGTGGGATAAATAAAATAATGTAAATAAAGGAGAGCAATGGATACAAAAAAAAAAAAAGAGTAACATGACTAGAGAAATCAACAAGGAAACTAGCTAGGCCTAACCTAGAGTTGTGCAATCGTTTACACAAATGAATGTTAACAATAAAGATACTTTATAAAAGTAAGATTTTAATTAATTTAAATAATAATCAACTTGTATATAAGTATTGGAATTACTTCTTTTAGAAAGCTTTTTAAAATAGACCCATGACTCAATAAAGTATTATAGTTTAAAATCTCAAACGAGTAGTTCGATTCGTCTAAACTCAAATGACTAGTCGAATTTTAAGATTAACGTTCACAAACGAACCACCATCTTTAGCAATAAGTTAAGAATAAAGACACTTGTCTAAGCTAAAAAAGCAGATACAGTACAAACAGATTGACTTGGCAATGTGTATTGATATTTTTATTTTTATTTTTTCAAACTGTTCAATTATGTATGAACACATATCCTTTCTGTTTCTGAGTCTGTTCGTGTGGCATGATTGATATGTTAAATGTAAATCATAATTCACTTAAATAGGAAGACAATATCAAAGTATAAACATTTGAACTAATAATAAGATTGATCTTTTAATATGAAATTTCAAAACATAATTGATACATATAAAATAATATCATACAAAGTTTTATTTTTAAGTATATAAATATTTTTTTATGCCAACTCTGCTCCTTTATTCTATTCACACAGTTCAATGGTTGGTTGGAGCTAATTGTAGTGGAATTAAGTATCATGTGAAGTGGTTTGTGGGGATCAATTCAATGGTGGAACCAATATAGTATATATTTAGTTGTTTAATTGAAGGGATAATCTAGAATTTGACTCAGATGATTGTCATTAGATTTAATTAAGAATTTAGTACTTGGAAAAGACTGCCATTGAGGAGGTTGCTTTGGAATCAAGAATTATTTAATTTGAGTTCATATGGAAATAGCCCTCATTGCCTTTGACAAAGTAACCCAACACTAATACATCTTCTTTAAAATAGATTATTTTCTAATTAATAAGATTATAATTATGAGTTAATCAACGACACGTTTTGAGAAAAGTATTCTTATTTTTCCTACTTTCATCGTGTTTCGGTATTTGCTGAGAAAAAAAGATTTATTTGCATGTTTTGCCCAGTTGCGACCTCGGGGAGATGGTACCCTCAAGTCGAATCAAAATGGTTTAGAAGATAAATAATTGGTTGCCTCTCAAGGCAGTTGTGTCCATTGAAGATTGTGGCCCCTAATGTAAGATGCAAGTCATGATGGAGCATGTGATAATTTTTTTTTAATGTGGGAAAGATGAATGGATAGATTATTGATTGAGAAAGATGGTGGTAGGCTCTTGAAAAAGTTTGAATAAAGTAATGCATAGGTAGGATATTAATTTTGCCTAGTAAATTAACAATTTAAGATAAAACTTCAATTTTCGGTTTATTTTTGTTTAATATACTAAGTTTTCAAAATGTTTTTTCGAATTTCGCACTTGCTCCTCAATAAGAATCAAATTCAGGTCAATTATCCGGTAAAAGCTTCCCAAAATGTCGAAGAACGGCTTAATGCTCAAACAAAAAAATAAATAGAAATAGAATAATAATGGACTACCACACCGAAATTTTTTTTATATAAAGAACATGGGTATGACGTGAAGACTCATAAATTACATATTTTGATTAGATATAACAACGTTGTCTAACTTTTGTTCCACTCAAAACTATAAACATAATTATCTTTGCATAAGAGCAGATTAGGTATGATTCTTTGTGACATAATTCCAAATTTTTATGTTAGAATTCCATCAACATCAGCTCCTCTTTGAAGTAATTGCTTGGAAATCCAAACGAAGGTTCGAAAATGATAAGGGTATTTATGTCGTGGAATAGTCAATTGCAAGGGTTAGGTTTTTTGTTTTTTTTTTTTTTCTCTTAGAGTATGTGACACAAATTTTTTAATGAATTTTATATAATTAATTACTATCTTTATTTGACTAATTAATCATATTTCTTGGGGTTGTTAGCCATCCATTCAACAAAATGTCCATTGGCCAATATGACTCCACGTCGCTATCATAGTATTTTTTTATTATTTAACTCAATCTAGATAGAATTAGCCCCCCGTTTGGTGATAGTTAAAATCAGATTTTTAGTAGATTTTGACAGAAGTTGATAAAATGTGTGGTTGAAATGAATTGTTGACTTTAACTTAAATTAAAATTTAGATTTTAATCGAAACCAAACAAGGTTTTAATATTACTATTGCAAAATATTATAAACTATGTCGCATATTATATATATTTTTTATATCGTATCTTTATATTAGGTCTTGAAAATAAAGAAATCAATTTCAAGATATGCATAAAGCATGTTTCTTTCAAAGGAGAATTTAATGTT
This sequence comes from Fraxinus floribunda, assembly GCA_903798395.1. Taxonomy (NCBI): domain Eukaryota; kingdom Viridiplantae; phylum Streptophyta; class Magnoliopsida; order Lamiales; family Oleaceae; genus Fraxinus; species Fraxinus floribunda. The sequence goes on along the minus strand of CAIGRS010166605.1, from coordinate 4,856 downwards.
AAGTCATATTATACCACTTCATAACCAACCGCCCTAATAATTTCATCTTTGATTTTTGGTTACTTCAATACCAAGTCAATATCCTCCCACAAAATCCATAGTAATTAGTATCTGTTTGGCAAGACTTCTTGTAAAAGAGTTTCATCTGTAAGTTGTTGTAGATCAACTTTTTTTTAATAGATCTTTTGTCAGATATAGTACTTTCAAAGAATTACTGAAAAATATTCAGAAGCGACTTTTTAAACTCGAAAGCAGCTTTTGACTTTTCAAAAGTATCGTCAATCGGACCTATGTGAGGTTTGTTGACTTAAGTCTCCTAAGTTGGAGACTTGGACTTGGACAACATATCATGTCACGAAATGATTATATGTAGTCTTGTCAATGCATAGTTTTCACTTGTATCGTGGGAACACAAATTAATTGGATTTGTGGCGCCGAAGGTGTTGAAAATGGCTTGCAATCAATTCTATACATTGTATGAGTATCTTTGATACTATTATTATTATTATTCATTGTATGAGTATCTTTGATATTATTATTATTATTATTTTCAAATTTGTTGAACCTTTTAATTCTTAAACAATTTACCATATTTATTTAATATTTTGCACATAAATTTACAAAGTATTTAGGGTTTAGTTCTGAAAACTGACTCTTCAAACTCAGAATATTTTAAGAAAATTTTGTACCATAATACTTGAAATTAATGATTAAGAATTGCCACAGATTGAATATTTTTTTTGTTAATTTCAATTAAGAATTAACTTAGAGGGTGCTCGGTACGGATTAAAATCAGATTTTTAGTGGATTGTGATAGAAGTTTTTGAAACGTGTGGTTAAAAAGATATGGGGTCATGAAATATGTGGTTGATATTGATTGTTTGACTTTGACTCAGATTTTAATCTAGTCCAAATAGGCCCTTAATAACATGTTTCAACTAAAAATTAACATAATTATTTTCCTGAACTCTAGTACTACGAAATATTAATAAGTGAATAGAATATAAATTATTGTTGAATACCTTTTATCAAAATTAAGTTAAAAAATTTATAAAATAAATTATTATTATTTACACAATATTTCCACGACATTTTGTCCCTATACGGTACAAATTCTTTAAAACTCATTTTCCACAAATGATTTTTCAACCACGCATTCCTCCAAAATAATTTTAGACGTGAATCCGTAATTTTTTCTTACAACCTACAATCTAAAAAACCACTTTTCACGAAATCTATTATCAAAAAATTTATATCAAACGGACACTTCATGCTTTACTATGTTAGAAACAACATTTTTACGTGTTGAATCATGCCACGTACTCTCCCTTTCTCACAAAGATAAAGACTTATTTCCATTTTCACAAAAATTAGAAAATGTAATTAATATAATTTAAAACGTGATTTTTCTTTTTTTTTCTTTTTAATAAATTCCTACATTAAATAATTTAAATACGAGTAATTCATATTTATTGATAACAAAACTCATTTCAAAGGAACATATTAAAAAACTAAAAAAACCAATTATATTTTTAATAAGGAAAGTCACATATAATTTGTAACAGACGAAAAAGACAACGAATCTTTTTTTATGGGACAAAGAGAGTATTATTTTCTGTTTCGATTTCCATTTTGGTGCTAACCAATTAACTTTTTCGAGTTAATGCTCGAGTAGGTCGAATGTCAAAAAAGTGTTTAAAGTTACATTTCAATGATACAGTGGCACTTTGTCCAATGGTGTAGGAGCTGGAACGACACGTGAAAGTCCGTATATCCCATGATTGCATCACTAGTTCCAGCCACATTGCTTAGGCTATTGATCGTTGCCCTTTTTTACTTAGTCAACTAAGTTCGTGTTTGGTACCGAATAAAATTCGGAGTTCAATTTAAATTAAAATTAACGATTAATTTTAATCACATATTTTATGAATCTTACAACATTTCAACCATATTTCATTAAATTTTATCAAAATTCAATGAAAATTTGATTTTAATCTCCACCAAACAGGGACTTGATTGATAGAAAACTGGAGTTTGACTTTACACTTTTCTAACAAGGATTGATGAAGCTTATGATTTTGTCTTAAAATGCTTGGACCCAGTCCTCCCTTTGGCAAGGGAATTTCATGCATTTCCATTGGCATGATGAATTTTGCAGCACATAATTTAAGTGGGTCGGCTTCAGATTTAAATCATATTCACATCACATAATTTTAGTGGGTCGGTTCAGAATAAAATCCTACTCACATGTGGGTGAGGACGAGATTTTTTTTGTTTATAACGAGCATCTTATGCATAATAGTTCAATTAACATTTTATGTGCACACATCGGCCATTCTTCATTAATGTTAACAATGGACTAGTCTGATCCTCCTACATTTAGAGGTGACAAATGGACCAAATCACTAGTGAGCTTGACTTGACACATGAATAGCTCAAACTCGTTTTGAGACAAGCCGAGTTGTTTGCGTCCGACTCGTTGATGGGCTCATTTTTTATTTTTTTTTCTTCAATGGATTTATTTATTAATTTCTTTAAAAAAAAAATGTGCTTGTTTTTTAGCTTATTTTATTAACACATTTTTCGAAAAAGGAAAAAAAAAACGAACTGGCTCACGGAAGACCGTGCATGAGGCTCATGCGCCAAAGCACCGAGCCGATCTTAAGATTTGGACACGAGCTGAGCTCAGGTGTGACCGGACACTTACCTACATTCATGCCTCATCCTTCAATAGACAGAAACATGCTCCATATATAACAACTGAAAATTGGGTGAACTGTGAACACAATAACTAATCCTGGCCAGATCTTCAATCAGATAATATACCACGGTGTCTATGATTTACAACGATTCTGATAAATGAATAATTCACAGGTGCATTCTAAATGAAAATCGCATGCTTCGAGCCGATGGAGTTCCAGCACATAGAGACCCTGCAAATTGAAGTAGATTAATAGGCATATCATCAAGAGACGACCTCCCTAACATCATCTTTTTTCTCACTTGCACATGACCACATTTTATAAGGCAAGTTCGCCCCAAGGTAAAAGACTATATTTAATTGGGTTACACAAGGTAAAAAAAAAAGGGGAAGATAGGTCTCAATCACACAATCAACTATTAAAGGCAACAATCCAATAACAGAAAAATATCACAAAAATTAATCTCTATAATTTTTTCATATCTACGTCCAACAACTCAATATAGTGTTGTAGAAGCCAAATTGAGTTTGAAAAATAAATTGATCCGAGCAAGTAGGTCTTTTTAAGGCTCAAATGTTACTTCAGAATTGCATTTACCATGCATGCCGAATACACCAACCAAAGGACTAGAATCTGGTGTGAAGGAAAATTACTATCCGCCAATTTAACACGACCATTACCGAGAATTGAGGGGCATATCCCACAAACAAAATGAACATTGACAAAATAAGATCATCGAACAGTTTTTCACTACTAAACTTGTTGAGGATTGACCGTGTTAAAGTAGCGCTCCAAAATCCATGACTTTTACCAGCAGCCACAAAGGAGGCTAAGATAACAAATGTGATGCAAATAAACTTGATGAAAAACTAATAGGATTTTCTTCCAACCTAGCGGTAACATGAGAGCAAGAGGCAGAATTATTTTGATGACAAAACAATGGATGAAATCACCAGGAATGAAAGGCAAAACCAAACAATTGCCCAATCATCACGATAACATATCAACCAGGTACAATCCACCAAATTATCATCACCCACAAACCGAAGACAGATGCATAATAATAAATGGTCAACAGCACAACTAGTTTTTAAATTAATACGTAGCCTATGTTGCAATATCTCGTGGAAACAATGTAAGGTCCAAAGGTATTCATGGACCCAATCAGCCCCATCCAAGCTGAAGACACCACCAATGCTTATATGAAGCGGGAAGCTAGTTTTAATCCAAAGGCGCAAAATATCCAATTCTAGTGGAAAATAAGCCCAACAGTAGTTTCGCAATTAGGAACCCAAATCTTATAGCCCAACAAATTGCAGAAGTGGACAACTAGCCCAGATAGCTTGCTGAACACCACAACCAAAATCAACGAGCATTCTTCTATTTGATAAACCTGGGAAGCATTGAAAAATATATTTACTACCCAGTGAACGGAAACAAACCAGAATCCCAAATCACAAAAAATAGGAGAAGTTGCTGCCCAAGAAGGAAGCATCAAGAAGGATGACGGCACAGCAAAAGAACCAATGCAGCAGGAAGTAACTAAAGAACCAGCAATTAGCATAATTGCTTCCACGTCTTCTCTATGTGATTTACTTTCAGTTACTTGCTTCAAAGGAGGCCCCCAGAGAGAATTTTGAGCGAGACCCTTAGCAAGCATAAAGGACACACAAGACACTAGTATTGAACAATTCTATGTAAGAGGAGTAAGACCCAACAACCAGAATAGAGTTGAAATAGGGTAAAGAACTTATTACTCTGCGGCAAAATTGCAGTACAGGCGGAGGAAATATCAGAAGATGCACTTAAAAGAGGTGGTCTATTGTCAATGACAGTTTAGGTAAATTTTACCAGAAATCATATTTGTCAAAACAAGAAATTTACATTACAGATTACCCAATCACAAGAGTTGAGATTTTGATTTGAGAAACTTTTGACATACGAGAAACGCGAAGGCCCATATACAGATTATGACTCAAACAACGTCACTGCCAGAACAAGATAGAAAAATCTAACAAAAGAAAAGAAGAGGGATAAAATGGCCAAACGATGATATCTAAATCCTACGATGCACCGACACGGACACGCATGTCCGACACGATACTTGTCGGATACGTCGACACGCGATTTTTAAAAAAAGTACAGACACGACAC
>CAIGRS010166600.1:0-12127 GCA_903798395.1 Fraxinus floribunda | reverse complement strand
TGAAGTTTGAACCAGTAGAATTGTAAGCGCCCAGAAAATAATTGTCGATTACCGATATATCTTCATGAAGGCATTATCTTCTTTTAAGTCTTCAACTAATGTACATTAATTTATGTTCATTTGTTTCCTTTCTGCATCACAAAATACCAACTTCCTTCATTTTAACAGATAATGTTTAAAAAAAAAAATCGGGGGCAACCCCCTTGGGCCCCCACCCCTTTAACCCATGACCCTTCTACTTCAACGGGCTGGCTCCGCCCCCGTTGGCATATGCACTTTGAATATCCCCTAAAAATGTTCAATTTGCCCAGCATCAATAACCGCATGCCACCTACACCACCCAACAAAAAATATATATATTTTTTTGTTTTTTCTCATGGAGCTAATGATTTTAACATTCACAGGGTTCATGCACTCTTAAATTGTTAATGGTGGATGAGAACAAGAAGCAATTGACATGCATTACTTTCGACTTCAGCATCGGGCTTGCGGCATCAGAAACCTTGGCTTCAAGTTTAAGTACTCTCGAGGATTTGCTCGTCTGAATCTGCATCCCGGGCTTTAGATTTTGTAAATAAAAACTTTCTGTTTCGAATGTTATAAATCTCGTATCTGTATCTACATCAATGTTAATATTAGGGTACTGGTACTGGTGGTCTTCAATGATTGTTGATTAAAATTCGTTAACCACCCATAATTCTAACAAAATAGCTATGCAGCCTACCCCTTTCGGAGTGATCGAATCGGTGAAGCAGGTGAACGCGAAGATCGAAAGTCACGAGTTCGAATTCTCTGCCAACACTTCTTGGTCGAGCTCGTCGCACCGGGCTTGCCTAGTGCGATTTATCTCTCATGTGTAGTTTGCAGACTACTGCACATGGAGCGATATTTATCTAATGCGCACTCAAGGATGCAGCCTCAGATATATGCTAATTTCTGTCTAATATCTTCGCTGTCATCCCAACTACACTTTCAAAATCTAGACTCTTTACAATTTCCATGCGAGCTTTTTCTTGAGAAAATCTCGGCTTTATAGTCGGAAAAGTATGAGTTTAAGTAACAGTTAAAAAGAATTCGTGTTTGTGATGGAAAAATTTACATAAAAATTAAAACTTTGTTCTTTGTTGACCTGACAAATTATCGTGGTGTAATGATGGTGGTGGATTGAAACAATCATTAATTAACATACTGGACTCGAAGCATCCAAGGCCTTAATCAAAGATATTCAAGTGATACAGTGATTTACCCATCAATCCGTAATTCTGCAATCATGTACATGGACCTTAACTAACGTGATTATAATAATCTTTGGACCACATTTTCAATGATTTCCATCACAACCGTGACATGACATAAAATTGGGTTCGATTTCGAGTGTTTTTCCGAGTTTCTACTTATTTCATAGTTATCTCGACCTCTTAAGGGTTCTCGACTAGTTGAAGATGTTGATTTGTAACGATTCATAATTTATAAACAATGTTGGTTATAAATGTATTAAAAGTCTTATGGGTGTGTTTAGAAAAGAGTAGACAACACAATTGCCGTGATCTTTACTTAACCTTCCTTTTTTGATTACGGTCCAACGATGTCTACTATATCTCACCGAATATGCAATAAAGTATCAACTGATAGAGACATGGCTCATGACTGGTACTGAAAAGGTTCAATCACCAAACCTGCTTTATATCCACAAAGTCTAATTTAAAGAATGGGTAAAAAAAAAAAAAGCTGCTTTGGCTTTTCCTTGTGCCTGAATTATGAGCCCATGGCACACCTTGTCCCCGAAAATCAACTTCTGGTCCCAACTGTACTGGCTCCGCTGGTGTGAAGTTCCCATTTTGGATGGTGCAATTTGTGTGTATTCCCCAATCATCAAGGTTTGTGAAGGTCTATAGCTTTTCTTTTCTGATGGAAGTTGCTGGTGGGCCCGTTTTACGTCCACATGGATTGTTCGGATTGGTTGGTGGGCTAATGGAAACCAGTGCAGAATGTGGTACTCCACAGCCTATAACTCACTCTTTATCAGTTGATTATTCAAGACTTGATAAAGCAACTAACAATGGCATTCTAAGAACTACCTTCCAATCACTGGAATCAAAAGAAAAATCTCTATCAAACTTGCCCCTCTAGCATATTCTTCATTATTCATTCTCAGCCTAGTCTTGGTTTAAGCATGAAGACGAGCTGGTTTTGATTTTGAGTATTGTCGCTATCCATTTATGAAAATTGTGCACGTGTCATGTCTTTTTCATGAAAAAATGAAACTGACTTGCTCGTGAAGGGAAGTGTTGATGTGGTTCAAGAGTCTTATCTTATTCGTTTATACTTTAGTTTGTTGTCAGCACGTGTGATCCCAGCTCAGGAAGAAGAAAAACTGACGAGGAGATGAAAAATATGAAAGGAAGAATCCTTAGGAAACTCAAAAACATTTCAACAGTCACTCAGAAACAAGGCCTAGTTTTTCACCCAAGTTCATTTTTTCAAGCCTCAACTCCTCACAAAGAACACAGCAATGACAATCCTCCCAACTTAGTAGCCAGCAACATCAGTATATCGGGACTTGTAAACAATGTACTGGAGGAGGAATTTTCTTCTGTTTCTAATGTGGACAACGAAGAAAAATTTCGACCCCACATAAGATCAACAGATCATGATCAGCCTGCCATTGATCAGGTATCATTGTTGTCTGAGGTTGATGATATAGCAGAGATTGGCAATTCAGCTTGTCATCCACCAATAGGAGAATTCGAGGTCCATTCTAAACTCATCCCTGTACCTTGCTTCAAGCCGAGAGACATGGAAGATTCTAGAAACTGCGAAAGAAAGGAAGAAAACGATGGATTCCCATCGATATCAGATTTTGAAGAGAAATGTCCTCCAGGTGGAACTGATTCAGTCATATTCTACACCACAAGCCTGAGAGGAATTAGAAAAACGTTTGAAGACTGTAATGCAATCCGGTTTCTTTTGGAGAGTTTTCGAGTAGTATACTACGAGAGAGATGTTTCGATGCACTTGGAATATAGAGACGAGCTGTGGAGAGTACTTGGAGGTCGAGTAGTTCCCCCGAGGCTTTTCATTAGAGGTAGAGACATCGGAGGGGCTGATACGGTCGTAGGATTGCATGAAAAGGGAATACTAAGAAAACTCTTACAAGGGATATCCTTAACTCAATCGAATTCTCCTTGCAATGCTTGTGCTGGAATGCATTTTGTTTTATGTTTCCACTGCGATGGCAGTCGAAAAATCACTCCAGATGGGCAAGCCAATGAATTATCATCCATAAGGTGTCCAGATTGCAATGAAAATGGATTAATTAAGTGCTCAATTTGCAGCTTGAACTAAGGTTTTTTTTTTGTTTCTTTAGATTTCTTGATGTCTGTAGATATTGTACTGTTTTAATAGCAGTCTACACTGTTTAAATGACCAAAACTATTAAATCTATGTGTTAATCCTTTTCGTTCTTCTTGTTATTGGATATTTCGTTCGTGTGAGTTTTTTCTTTATTTCTAGGACCTCTTGCAAGTTACAGACAGAGTTCGAAAAGGCGATTCAATGACTGCTTCTAGCTGCAGTTGATATTTCCCTCAAGTTCACATTGATTCGTAGACCAAGAAATGTACGTGTGATCGACTCCTTCACAAAATATTTTAATGCACTCGAATTGAACTAGAATCTTTGCCTACTCTAATACTGTGTTCAATCACCTTTTAAACCGTTCTAAAGTGGATCATCCTATCATTCTTTAGAGAGACTATTTCTACAATCATTTTCACAGAAAAACAAATCTGATTTCCAAAAAGGAAAAAAGAAATGTAAGAAACTGCAAAGGAAGAAATCTCTAGTTTTCCAAAATCGGTTAAGTAATAGTAAACACAATCAAGCTTAAATTAAAATGTCTATGACTAATGCTTCGAAAGCCATTTTAATGATTATTTTCCCTCCCCTTCTTCTCTCTTCCTTTTTGGAATTTTATTATTTTAGCGATGAAGAAAAAACTATTTGCGAGAGAGATCTTACCATTTAACCTAAGGGCTATGCTACTTGTACACCAGGGTTGACACACAGGTTTACGAGCCCCCTCACAAGAGGGGGATTGTACAAATAGTATTTCCCTTAGCCTAAAGCCAAACTCGAGATAAAAGATTCCGAAAGTATTTTATGAAAATTTACTTACATATAAGTTAACTTGTAGTTTATAAGTGTAGATACACGAGAATTCCCCGAGTCTTCTCTTGATATCCGTAAAAATTGATACATGTTAGTTAATGATTGCCTTGGAGAATCAAACTTCAACTGATATTAAAAATTGATACATGTTAGTTAATGATTGCCTTGGAGAATCAAACTTCAACTGATATTAGAGATGTCAAAATGCGTTTCATGAAATAGTCCAGCACATGTAGTGCGCCTTAAAGAACAGACTACCTCAACATCGAGCTAGTCGAAGTGCTGCATATATCTCTAATAAATGTGCTTTCCCATAAAAAAAAAAAAAAAGGAATTTTGAGTTTTGGTCCACACGATAAGAGTGCGCCAGCCATATGTCCCCATCTAACCATGGGAATAATTCGCAAAAGACACCACAGGAACTTATCAATATATATTCTGAACTTGCACTAGTAATTGGTTGAGAAGAAAAACAGATGAATAGGAAAATATTAGAAGGTGATGTACAAAGTATCACTTCAATGAAAAGGTAAAACCAAAGAATGTGGTATAGCAAAGAGATTTAAGATTAGAGGTGTCTACATCGAGAGATACTTATCACTTCTGAGTCCTTAAATAGTTAATACAGCTGAAAGAAAACAAAACCGTCTTAAGTCTTAACACGAGTTCACTCGAAATGATGAAACAGTCTCTTTTCAACTCGACCCAAAAACGAAAAACGAGTTAGATATAATCACACTTCCTCAAATTTGCAGTTAACAGTCAAAACCATGTCTTTAAGCAGAAACCTCGGTTATAGCATGAGCGTGGCTTCTTCTGTCACTCGAGTTGCGCTAGTTTGCTGCTCTAGTTGGGTGAAGTGAAATTCAATTTGTAGTCTTCGATGAAGAGGAGTTGATGTTATCAAGCCTTTCTTGATATCGTCTTGTAGTTCTCTCATTGGTATGGCGGCCAAGAAACTCTTTATATACTCTTTGCACGACTCTTTACCTTGACAAACAACCACTTCTTCCTCTTCACTCATTATTGGATCCTCGGGTCTGGTCACTGGTGTCCCTTCTTTGAAGCCCTCCTTCGACTCCACCTGCTGCTCTATATTCAAGTCGTCAGACTCCACTGCAACAACAGTCTTCTTATCATCTACGGGTTTTTCTTCTGGAGATTGCTTGGTATCTGGAAGTCTGTAGATAGTCGTATCCCTGTCAAATTTCAGTATGTAAGCTTGATTGCATCCCTCATAGAGTCGTTCCCCTAATGTGTCGATGATGTAGTAAGCATCTGTTTCGACCTTCAGGACAAAAAAATGGTCATTCCAACTGACAATGAAAACCTGGGATTCTCCACTTCCAGAACATTCTGAATGATTAATCTCGTCCCAGATATTGTCAAACAACATAGCACCATGCAAAAAATCAAAAAATTTCCCCTCCATCCCTTCTGGATGGAAAAACCCAATAAACGATTTCTCAGGAACTACACAAAGTGCACGTGTTTTGGATTTGAGGACTGTCTCTAGATCAAAGTGCTTATCAGGAAACCTCTCCCTGTAAATTTCATTTTCGCAAAGGTTTCTCCATTCTAACGAGCCTTCTCGGATCAAACTGTCGAATTGTGACTTAATGGGCATGAGGTCATGGTTATTCTGCAACCAATCAGCAATCACCGCAACAAGGGCTGTACATGCACTTTCTCCAGCCGCTTGCTCACTTCGCTGATCAATGGAAGCCAAGAAGACCTGTATTTGAATCTTCATGTGTCCATCGCGACTTGTGATTTCTTTCTGCTCCCAACTGCCAACGGTAAAACTATCATCACCAAACTCAGAAACTGAAGATCGATTTGCATTTGAGTCTTCATCTGCCTTATGCCACTGCCAAGAAATAAATAGCTGTGCTTAAGATGAAATTCGGAAGTATATAATAAATAACCAAGGGTGAAATATATTGCATTTTATGTAATAACCTCAGAATATAAAGAAGGTAATGCTATAAATGCAGTGTTACTAATAGTTTAATGAAAATTACAGACAACAATCAAATTGCTAATGCCCCATGAACTTATAATGACTTAAGCTGGTGTATCATATTTGCCAAGAAAAAAACCTAGTCAACTTATTTCTTAATACATTTCACAAATTTCAGTGGCATGATTAAAATCTAAAGTAACTGCACCAGGTCACAAATGCTTCCCCAATTAGATTATGCACGGTGCAGTTAGAAGAAAGAACAAGGTCGTTAAGGCCATTTTCATTTAACATAGAAAGTTACTTTTCTGAAGAAATATAGGTTTCATAATTAGTATTATAGGCCTAAAGACCAAAGTCAAGTATAGTATAACTACAAGCCTCACACCAGGTCATAAATGCTTCCTGATTAGAATATGAATGCTGCGGTTAGGAGATCATTATGAACCGCAAAAAGAGAAAGCAAAGGATATTACGTCTTACCAAAGAAATATAGATATCATAATCAGTATTACAAAGTCAAATATAGTACAACGATCAGCCTTAAACTGGATAAAGCCAAAAAAAATGACAATTTTTGCTTCATAATTCAATTAAACAAAAAATTGAATAAAAAACCACAAGCTTGAAAAGAAACTGCGTTAAATGGTGTAATGCATTTAAGTATGTAGCAGGTTGGATAATATGAAAAAGTGCTATAGGAATTGTATATGATTGAAAGATCATATACAACATTGGTGAACATGTTAGAAGGGGCAAATCAAACTGACATGTCTTGTGATAGTTGTTAATGATCTAGTTGCATTAGCTACCAATACATCTAGCAATCAACCCAACTGCAAGGCAGAAAATTCATGTAGCCAACCTCAAATTTATTGGAAAAGGTTCTGTGTTGTTGTTGTTCCTATTGTATAACAAGAATAGAGCATTTAACGATTCTTACCCCATACAAGAGAGATTCGTCAGGGCTCAACTGTCGGCGATCAAAGTCAATATCATCTCCACCTTCTTCTCCATAAGCTTTCTTTAACAATGGCTCTCCTTTAGCCTTGGGAGATCTGAAGCTCAGCTTCCTCTTTCTCCAAGGTAGAATACTACGTTTTGAATTCTGCATCACAGATGGCTCAGAAACAGTGGAACTCAAATCATCCTTGTGCAAGGAGCCTACATCTGATTTGCGGTTGCTGTAGTAAATCCAATCTTCATCCTCAGCTTTGATTTTAGCACTAGTGTATAATGACACGCCTGCATAATTAGCATATGCCAATGAACCATAACTAAATGACTTCCTAACAGCGGAATTCTCCTTCATGTCGTCGGATGCTCCTTCAGTGTATTCATCAAGTGAGTCTGCATCAAAGGGATATGCATACTCGCCCTCATCACTATTGGCAGAGCATCTGCCTTCACTACCATCTTCCTCCAGGCAAGCTTTTTTAGCACTCCGAGTCGACACAAAATCTGTGAAGATTTTTACCTTTCTGAGACCAGCTTTAAGCACAGAAACTTCATCTCTATCTATCGAGGAAGTGTCTGCAGATGATGGAGATGATGTATCCAGCATCATTTGCCTTTGCACCGACACTTTTGGTTCTTGTGCAGCTCTGAGTTCCAATAAGCTTAGACATATCTGAAATCAAAATGGCTGTTAAGATGTAGAAGGAAATAAATAATTTTGAAGCCTGTAATAAAATTTAAATAACCGATATTATGAAGATTAGTGATCCCAAATTGATGTCAGATAAAATTCATCGCTGTGAATTCATACGTACACGAAGCAAGGAACAGCTCTGAGCTGCAGCACCTGACACTGAAAGTGGAATCTTAAGTTCAATCTCTTGCTCTTCATTCTTGGAAGCAAATTCAGCAAGGTTCAAGGCTGCAGAACCAACTATAGGAAACTTGTTCTTCGCCCCTTGATTCAACCCCTAAACAAAACCAAGCAAGTTTAGTTCTCTTGAACAAAACCCTGAAAGAAAACAAAAATCCATATGTTGATCTTAAGAGCTTAATAATAACTCTTTGACAAACCTCTGATTTTAGAAAAATGCAAACATAGACGTAAATGATATAACATAGTATAATTGCTATATTGCAGAACTCGCGATAATTGATTAACAAACCAAGCAAATTAAATGGTGGTAGACTCTACCTATTTTTAGCCAAGAGAATATAATACTTGACCATATCAACAATGACCAAGTGATAAAAATATTGGACCACTAACGACCTAACTAATTTAACTTGTTAAAGTTTAAACAAAAGGGCATAGGCAGCCAACTTTGATATAAGATAAACAAAGTTCAGTGTATCTCAAAGCCTTCATAGACTACTACATGAAGGAAATAAACATTTACGAAAACAAGACAGGGTTCAATGATGTCTGCAAAGTCAAATACGATTAAAAGATTCTTTGGCACACATGGCAAACCACCCAAAACGATATACAGAATCTATAATTTCAATTAAACGCGGACAAGAAGCATTCGAAAAGCCCACGAAATGGTGGCTTAAAGATCCTTTCACGATATGAGGTACCATTTTAGTAATATGATATGACACAATCCCAAGAATAGGCGTTTTGAACCAATTCAAATACTTGATTGACAGGCATAACATAAACGTTTGTAGTAATTTTGACTCCCATCAAAAGACAGTAGAATTGCATATCCTAGCCTTTGTGAAGAATTTTTAAAAAAAAAAGTTGCCTAAATTTGGGGATGGAGCATCTGTATAGGCATTTGTTTCCCTATCTCTTTTTGAATATTTCAATCTCAAGATCACATAAAAAATTATATTCTTCTGTAAATAACGTTGGATTTGACCCCCAAAAGCCTCTTAAATACGCCCCATATGAAGTTATTCCCTAAATCATTACAGATCATATGCTATTACAACTCTTAAACTGAGATGCACATGCTCAAATACCAGATGTGGGATTTTTCTACAATAGAAGGAAATAATCATGAAACTGAAAATCTCACCCAATAAGCCAGATACCCAATCTTTATCACATCGAATAAAAAATGCAAGAGGTGTTGAAAAATGAAACCCACGAAAGAACCCAAGAAAAGATAAAAATTAAATAAAAAACCCCCAGAAATTTATATTTACGAATCGTGAAAAAATAATAAGAAAAAGAAAAGAAGACTCACATGCAACACAGTAAAGGCAACCTCCCATGGATGAAACAAGTTGTCCCTGTACCCAGAAAGATTACATTCACTCTGAAACTCTTCATCCCACTCCACCAAAACGCCGCCGTTTGGCCCGTCCACCCTTTTTACACTTTCCTCTCTTGTGCAGTTTCTTTTCACCGTCCTTCTAAATGAGCCCAACGAAATCTTGGGACCCTTCCACCTGATCTCCACTGCAAGCCCACTTCTATCCTTCTCTGCACCCCCAACTACCCAATCACAACCGCCATCAGCCTCAAGCCTCTGCACTTTAAGTTTCACTTCATATTTTCTTGAAATCAGAGGTGGCCACGGTCTCCACTTCATCATCTTCACAACCATTTCGTTACTAATTTCAAGAAACGGTAAAACATGAAGAAATCCAAAAAAATATAAAAATAGAAAAGATTCCTTCTTTCTTCGTTCAAAAATGATTTTGTTTTCTGTCAAATGGGGTCGATAACGAATGGATTTAAAGTTAGTGAGAGAAAGAAAGACGCATAGAAACGAATATGCCGTTGGGTTTCTGGATTTTCATTTTTCAAGATACACATAATAATTCACATCACACCTCTATATATATATATAGAGAGAGAGAGAGAGAGAGACACACACACACACACACACAGTCACAGAGAAAAGGAAAAAGATTGTAGAGGGGAAGTGATGGTGAAGTTACCTAGGGTGGGTGGGGCTAAATGGCGTTTGTAGTTAACGTCTTGTGGACTCTGTGTGATTGCATATGGTGTTGCAATTTGCAAATCAAACGGCGTAAAAAGTAGGTGGTTGACTTGAGTTACCACTATTTATTGTCAATGAAAATCTAGATTACGGAGGTTTGGGTGGGCCACCTTGTTTGTTTTAAACTCGTGTTTGAACAAAAATCATATTTTTTTCAATCATTCTAGTTGGTTCAGTTTGATTTCGACGATATTGTTTTTCCACTCTTTAATTTCGACATATCATTTGGACTTGATCAGACTTGATTGTGTTTATTTTTTTTGTTTAATATTTATCTCAATTAAAAAAAAAAAATTAATGAAAATTCAATTGTTTAATAAAAGGGGATTGCATACCAAAAAATTTAGGAAATATGTTATTTTGGGGTAAGTGATGATGCTATTGGTACCATCAATGATGATTGCATGCCAAAAATATTTCAAAAAAAAAAAAAATTGGTGGCAATATGTGCATCATGCTCGAATAAGAAATTTTGGATAGAATTACTTCGTGTTTGACTGACTTGTAGAGGAAATAAGTTTTTGGATAAGATTTTTCAATAATTTATTAACAAAAAAGAGTTTATTTTAGAAAAATGACTGCATGTTTGAATTGTATTGAACAAGTTTCTAGATAAGATTTTATGATCATTATTTCAAAGAAATGATGATTTCAAAAATTACTTCTTGTTTGAATTTCATTTATGAATTTTAGATAAGATATTTTCTTAGATAAGATATTTTCGATAGTCTTATCGCTGTCTATATTTTTTGTTTTTCGAAAAAAGTTGTCTAAATCTCAAATATCGCATGTAACTATGGTAGAAAAGTGGTATTTGAGAGCTTCTTCATATTCATACACGTTCATGGCACGTTTGGAGTGTTGCATTGTCTAGAATAATTAATAAATGTCATCGTGTGTTTACTATGAGGGGTTTGGTACATTAAAATTTTCATTTTCATTAGTCTACTTATTTTTAACCACATTCTTAAATAAAATAATATTTTTCATCACATCAATAAATTTTCCTTATTTTTCAACTACACATTCTCCATCAATATATTATTCGAAAATACATTTTTCCAAAATAATGTGGCTCAAACACACCCTATATATTGTATGTGAAATTCAACATATTTGGTTGGAAAAATTAGTTGAATGATTATAGAAGAGATGCATTCAAATTTGTCGATGTTTAATTCAACTTGAAAAGCGCACTTCAGGCGCTTTAATATTGGAAAATTACTTACACTTTGTTTCAGCCCCATTTTTTCAATCAAAATGCATTATTGAATAGTGATTTCAATCATTAAAATTATATTTTTTTAATAAAATAATATTACAAACAAACTCAAAGTTTTTCCTTATTTTTTAATCATATATTTTTTCATCGTAATACTATTATAAAATATATTTTTTACCAAAAAAAAAGGGGGAGGGGCGGATAGTAAAAGGCCAATCCGATTAGACACATTATCGAGTTCAAGTGTGACTCGTGTGTGTCATAAAGTATGACTAATATTTTAATTAAATAAAAACTCACCGTGGACAAGAATGCTACGTGCATTTGTTGTTGACTTGATACTAAAAGTCTAAAATGTCTACTCTAATATATACTTATAGCGCGTTTGTGTCCAGTATTTTGGCTAAAAATATATTTTGGTGAAAAATGTGCGTTTAAAAAATAAATTTTTTATATTTGTATGTAATATTATTTTATTGAATAATATGTGATTAATAATAAAAAAGAAAAAAATATATATTTTAAAAATAATGAGAATCAAGACTTAGTCCCTGTTTGGTACACATTAAAATTTTCATTATCATTCTTTAACTCATTTTCAACCACACATTTTTCAATAAAATAATATTTTCCAACACATCAATAATTTTTCCTTCTCTTTCAACCACACATTCTCCATTAATTTACTATCATTCTTCCAAAATAATGTGGCTCAAACACACCCTTAACTATAAAAACAAAGTTAATAAAACTTTTATCTATGATTACAATATTAACCTTGCCAAATGCACTCTCTATTTATATTTTTTAATCAGTATATTTAATGAAATTTGTTTGCCCCCGAAAATAAGGATT
>CAIGRS010166582.1:0-13877 GCA_903798395.1 Fraxinus floribunda | reverse complement strand
TTCAACATATCTATCGACAATAATCTATGTTTTGTGGCATAAATAAGTGCGCAAAACATACTTATCACTGAAGTTATTTGAAGCTGAGACAAGTATTAGCTGAACTGCCGAGGCTTATTCACTTTGAGAATAGCTGAATATGTTTGAAGCTAAGGTAGGTACTAGATGAACTGTCGAGGCTTATTCACTTTGAGAGTAGCTAAATATGTTTTGACTTCGAGGCAGTTAATTGCTAAACTATCGATGTTGATTTACTAAATTGATTGGCCTTGATATTTGTGCATATGATTTCGGTTTTGCATGTTACCAAGGCGAGACAGCTGAGCGGTCAACTTTCAACACACGTACGGTGGTCACATTAAATTCGTAATGATGGCTACATGTTTATGTGGTGTATGCTAACGCACCGAGGCACACGTGTGACAATCACGAATCGATTTGAGGCATTGGTGAAAACAAACCGTTTGAATTCTACGGCTCAGATGAGGCAAGAAATTGGGTGGCTCAAATTCATTGGGCCTGGATCTAATGACCAGGATTGTCTCCCTTTTTTCATATAAAATGCCAAACTTGTTTCATTATGAAGTTTTACCTTTGCGAAAATCATTTGAATTCTCTCAAGTATTCCAACTTTTACAAAATTTTCCGGTAT
Source organism: Fraxinus floribunda (assembly GCA_903798395.1). Classification (NCBI taxonomy): domain Eukaryota; kingdom Viridiplantae; phylum Streptophyta; class Magnoliopsida; order Lamiales; family Oleaceae; genus Fraxinus; species Fraxinus floribunda. Next base: position 13,225 of record CAIGRS010166582.1, on the reverse strand, counting down.
CCTTTTGTTCTTCAGCGAGTCTTCTTAGATTTCGTTTCCTTCTAGGTATTTTCTTTGTGAAAAGGAATTCACAATCTTTCATCAATTTCTATAATTTTTTACCATTTTTCCACACTTGCTAATGGATTCCAAGGCATCTAGGGTAGTTACAGAGGCTAGGTTCGGTGAGAAATCCGTTTCTCGGGAGTATTTTGTGTGATATACAATGAGTAAGGAACCCATAGATTACGAGACAGGTTGGGGACTACTAAGATTCCTTTTTCTATGACCTCCACAAAATTAGTCGAACTTAGGGAAAAATATTGCATTCCCCATTACATAGAAATGCTCATGCCCAAAGCCCACGAGCGTTGGTATTTTCTGAGGCTCGAGTGCGTAGTAGTTTGTGAATTTATGTTCAAAGTAGGAATGCGTCTGCCTCTTTACCCCTTCTTTAGATTGGTGCTGAGGAACTTCATGTTGTCCCCCACCCTAATTTTACCAATGGGTGGAGTCAATTAGTTGGGGGTCTACTTCCTTTGGAAGGAAGTGTCCCTAGGCGAGGACATGCCCCTGTACGTTCTCCAAACGATCTTCTAAGCTCGGGTAGTTGGGGAAGGATGAATCCAAGGGATGGTATTACATCACTACATGGGAGGTTCACACTCCCTTCGTAATAAGACTTTCTTCTTCTATTAAGGGTTGGAAGGAGTCCTGGTCTTGGGTGAAGGGTAGATGGCAAATGGTGGAGGGGGACATAGTCCCAGCTTGTATAGTGCCGACCTAGTACTACAAAACATGTGAGTGCCTCGCCTTACACAGCTATTATTTTCTATTTGTGCCTCATGATTATAGCTCATTTTTTGCAGATTCTGGTACGCGGTACGAGCTCAACGAGGTGGAGTGGGACGTGATCGAAGACATTTACAAGCGTTCATCGAAGCTTCGATCACCTAATCGATAGAAATACCTACTTCAAACTTTGGATTAATGGCCTTAATGGGCAATAATGTTTCTTTCATTTTGCTTCCTGTCGGAGGATCCTAACATGCCTCTTTGTTAATCGCAAATAAATTCACAAAGAGCCCTGAAGCCTTCCTCCTTTGGAGCTAAACAAATTAGAGGCAAGTTGGAGCGCCTCAGCAAGGATCACGCTAAAAAATGGGCAAATGAGGAGGCTCTTAAGAGGGGTCGTTGATAGGGAGAAGGGAAATATTGAGGAGCCCTAGAAGAAGAGGAAGTTGGTTTACAAGAGTGAGGCTCCATTGAAATTTAGGACTACTGTGTCCTACCCCAAAAAGGGTGCTCCTCCATCGCCAAAGCTCCTGGAGTCCACAATATAGGTGACAAAGGTTATGAAGGTCCGAATGACTAATGAAGAAGCTGAGAAGGGGGAGCATCAGTCTTAGAGGCCACCAAAAAAAGCCAAATAGAGAGAACCCCAGGCAAGTCTGGGAATTTTTTGGCGGGTAGGGACGATAAGATCACCCCGATTGTACTTGAGATACTGCCACTGGAAGTCAAGGGTGCCACAAAAAACTTCAATAAATTTTGGACGGAGCGATGGCAAATCTATGTAGCCACTTATCATACAGTAGACCTTACTACAATGTTGATGAGCTAAAGTGATAGGGCATTTGGGGTGGCCCTCGAATGTCAGGAGGTTCTGGCTAAAATGAGTTCTGAGGTCGAAACAGCGAGAGTCCAATGAGCTAAAGATGAGCTGAGGCTGACTTCTGCCTTGGCCGAAATAGAGGCTTAGAAAAAAGAAGTCTATGAGTGTCAGTGCGAGGTGGCTTCTTAAACAAAGAATGTTGAGACTTCGAATAACCACCAGAAGCTTACTGTTAAGGCTCTCGAGAAGGCCAATCTTGAGCTTGCTGGTTGCAAAGATGTGAACCAGTTCATGGATGGCCAAATTAAGTATTATGTGGATAAGGCTAAAAGAGCTGAGGCTGAAGCTTAATAAGCTGGGGAAGTGGCAGTGAAGAACTACATCTCCAATTTCCACTTGACTGAAGAGTACTAGCGGTTTACCATCTATTGGTGAAAGTTTGCGTACGGTTAGGTAGTAGGAAGGGTTGATGAACTCTATCCAAAACTCAACGTATCTGAGCTGAGAGCAGAACTTATTGACGAGGTACCTCAAACCCCTTATGAATAAGCTACTGAAGATGAAGTGCCCGTTGAAAAGCCCCTGGATCAAGCACTAGTCGAAGCACCTGTCAATGAGGTGTCGGCTTCCTAGCCACCACAATAGTAGCTTAGGTTCTTTTGTTCTTTGTAATTCCTTTCGTCTCCAAATGTAATTAACTCTTTATTTAATGAATGAAATTTTTATGAGTCATGTATTGTTTCGTTGCCATTTTGCAATTTTTGCAAGTAAGAAGGCCTCGGCAAGTAATTGAATAAATCAAATGAATCATTTTAGTGACAACTTAATTGTTTATCCATCAATGACTTCAACATTTTTCCCTTATACTTGGATAACTTAGAGAACTTTTAAATCGAATGTAATTCAAATGGGCTTACTTCACACTTTTAATGTCCTTTGGTTTATCCATGTAAAGGCTTCTCTCTTGATGTTCAGCTTCGTCAAGGTGAGGCATGTGACGTCGGAGTGTAAATGAGGTAATCCCTTTGGGGACCTGATCCTCTCCTCTGAGGTGCCCACGCTTCCTTACATGGTGGACCGTTCATCCATGTAAAGATGTCTTCCTTGACGTTCAACTTCGTCAAGGTAAGGTATGTGATGTACGTCTCGGGGTGTAAGTGAGGTGATCCTTTTAGGGACCTAATCCTCTCCTCTGAGGCACACACGCTTCTTCACAAAAACTTTTACTTAAAACAAAGCGTTTATTTATTTGCAAAGGTTGTGTAAAAGCTTCTAGCTATGGATTACATTCATTGGTAGTACATTCTAAATGTTTAACATTCCACGGATGGGGCTGAACTTTGCCCTCCAAGTCTTTGATCCAATAAGTGCTAGGTTGGATCTCTTCCTTAATGCCGTATGATCCTTCCCAATTGGGCCCCAAAGTGCCTACTCCTGGCTCTCTAGGGACAATAACGCTATCCGAAACACCAAGTCATTTATCCGGAATGATCTCTTCTTCACCTTAGCATTATAATATTGAGTCATCTACATTTGATATGCTGCCCATTTCAATTGGGAGTCATCCCTTATTTATTCAAAGAAATCGAGCACCTCCCGAGCTCGTCATTCGATATCTCGCTAAAATGTAACTTTCGTGGGAAAGGTAATCTCACCTCTACCAAGCACATGGCCTGACACCGTAAGTCATTGAGAAATCAGTTTTACTAGTTCAGGTCTTGCTTGTGGTTTGGATCGCCCATAGTACGTGTGGCAATTAATCCTCCCAAGCTCCTTGGGCTATATCAAGATTCTTTTTCAAAGTGTGCTTTATAGTTTTCTTCATAGCCTCGACTTGTCCATTAGCTTGGGAGTGAGGGAAGTAGAAAAGTGTTTCCTAATTCTCAGCTCCTCACAAAGGTCTCTTACCTTTTTGTTATCGAACTGCCTTCCATTATCTGAAACAATAGATGGGAAATCCCCAATCGGCATATAATTTTCCTCCATAGAGACTTAGAGATATTAGCTTCGGTGATCTTTGCCAAAGGTTCAACTTCTACCCACTTCGTGAAATAATCAATTGTGACAATGGCGAAACTAGCACTTTCTCTTTCCTTAGGTAGGGGGCCTTGAGGTCCATGCCCCATTTGTTGAAAGGCCATGGGCTGGATACAATAGTTAGTTCCTAGGATGGTTACCTTTGAACATGGGAGAAATGTTAGCATTTATCTCACTTTGTACAAATTGAATGTCATCTTTTTTCAAAGTAGGCCAGTAGTACCCTTGTCTCAATGTTTTCTTGCCAAAGCAAGTCCTTTTGAGTGATTGTTACGAAGATCTTCATGGATCTCGTGGAGTATATAGGTGGCTTCCTTCCCTCCTACACACCGAAGGAGGGGGGACGAGAACCCGCGCTTGTAGAGAATGTCGTCCATCAGTACAAAATGGGCAGATCTCCTCCTTATCTCGTAGGTCTTCTCCTTGTTAACAGGTAAAATTTGATTTTTACGATAGGCTATAAGGGATTGCATCTAGGTTGGAGTCTCTTCCACCCACATCACTTCTTCTGTAGAGATGGAGGACCTTAGGAGATGCTCGATTGGAACTATCATCAGTAACTCAGAACCTTCCTACTAGCCTTCTTTGACAAAGCGTCAGCATAGGTATTCTCGAAACGCCGGATCTAAGCCAGCACAAATTTTTCAAAGGTTGGAAGCAGGTTTATCACCAGTTTGAGGTTGGCAGCCATGGTTCTGTCCCTGGCTACGAAGTTGCCGTTAACTTGGCCAACGACAAGTTGTGAGTCACTGCTGATGCATAACTTCCTCACTTGCATCTCTCTTGTTAACTTGAGGCCGAAAAGCAGTGCCTCATATTCGGTCGTAGTGTTGGTGGCCTTGAATCCGAACCGTACTGCACAATTCAACTTGTGGCCCTCGAGGTTCACTAGTACCATTCTAGCTCTTGAACCTATCTCCGACAGACCCATCCATGAATAAGTTCCATTGTTTTGTCCACCTCGGGGACATTGGCAAATTCTGCCACGAAGTCTGCAAGGGCCTAGCCCTTGATGGCGATTCTTGTCTTGAAGGGGACTTCAAACTCGCTCAATTCCACTACCCATTTCAAGAATCTCTCAGAAGCAATAGGCTTTTGAAGTACTTGCCTGAGTCGGAAGTTTGTCAATATATGGATCGTATGGGCTTGAAAGTAGGGCCTCAACTTTCGGGATGCAATTATCAATGCTAGAGTCAGCTTCTCCATATATAGATAGTGAGTTTTAGGTACTTGCAACGCCTTGCTGACATAATAAACTGGTAGCTAGGTTGAGCCATCTTTCCTGGTGAGTACACCATTGATGGCTTCGTTGGAGACGGCCAAGTAAAGTTGTAGGGGGTTCGGCCTACCTCGGGATCCCGAACCTCAACCTTGGCCTTGTCCTCTTCGGGGGGCCTGCTGAGTGGGCTAAGTAGGTTGAGTGCTTGTTGCAGGCACATCCTCATAGGCCAATGTAGGTACGACACTTAAAGTGTTCGTGGCAAGTCTTAGCCTAACTAGGGGTAATCTCGTTGCCAGACTGATTCCATTGGTGATCCATCAAATGAGAGGTGGTTCCTCTCCTGCGCTATCTCTGTTGAGGCAAAAGACCCTTCCTAGCTCTGTTTCTATGATTAATCAACTTTTCGTTGATAATTTTCCGTCTAATCATTTCCAACAGGGCATCATAAGTCGTGGGGTCCTGATTTTGTACATTTCTCCAAAACAAGGTATTCACATTCAGGCCCCCTCTTAATGTTGATAAGGCCTCACGGTCGGTAACTTGAATGCAGTATGTCATCTCATCAGTAAAGCGGAATAAGAAGCTCTTTAGAGTCTCATCAGGCTGTTACCTCATGTCTTAGAGACAATGAATTGGGACTTCTTCTTCCTTACTTACCACAAATCTTTTGAAAAAAGTGCTCTTGAATTCTGGCAAGCTCTTGATACTCCCAGGTGGTAACCTACTATATAAAATTTTGACCACATCGATGAGAGTCAAGTGGGAAGCCCTGCATTTCACGGTCGGGGTGGCACATCTCAGGCTCACGTGTGTTTTGTAACTATTCAAATGCTCTGCCAAGTCGTCCTTCCTATCGTACTTTAGCATCTTGGGCATCACATAATGGTTTGGCACCCGGGAGTTTCTCAACTCGTACGATTGTTAGGTTCATCTAAGTTGTAGTTTTCATCCACCTCAGATAGGCCTACCTGGTTAGTCGCAGATGGGCCTACCTGGTTAGCCACCTCCTCATCTCTCCTTTGACGCCTATGCCCGGCGAGACAACACGGGGGGGCATGTTCTTGCCATTTCTCTAGCAAGCTGGGCCGCCATCCTTCTTTCGCCTCGTCTATGATGGTGGTGAGGTCGACGTCAACTCGCTGGAGCGACTATGGCAGGGATTTCGTTATCGCTTTCTCTTACATGCCTGGGAGGGGCGTCTCCATTCGAGCTCATTTCTCTTCGAGCCTAAAGCTTTGAATTTTTCAACTTTAAGGGGCTTCCTCTTGTTCATTTTCAGGAACAAATCCTTTTTCAAGGGGGATGCCCAAACTATTTTCTTTCAAAAGCTTTTCCCATGGGGTTGTTCGTGGTTTTATTGTGATTTTTCACAGACAGTGCCAATCTGTTGACCCCAAAAAATGAACTCAATAGATGTCGGGTCCACTCATGCATACATGAGCTAGGTCCAACCCGTAAAATCAGATCAACTGTTGAGATCACTCCAAGATTTGAACGTGGGATAAGGTCAACGACACGAGATGTTTCTATTTGAGTTCCGACAAGATATCCAAGACACGATTGTATAATAATAACCAATCGCTAAGAACTTGATTTGAAATTGTTATGAATCAGTATCAGAGAATAGAATAGATTGCTCCAAGTGTTTAATGTTGTGACCCTTGGATAAAATTACACGTGGCCTTATCCTCCCAGTTGAGGTATCAAATCCTAGCTTCATTGAGCATTAAATAATCTTAACTCTATTGACAAGACAAGACACAAATATACTTTCTAGAAGAGTCACATCAATCATTTAAATAATATTTCTACAATAAATTCAATGTCTTTACATGTGGGCCGTCACTAGCATGTAGAGCCTTGGGCTCGGGCAGGCGCTTCGGCATGTCCACTTCGGATTAGTAGTGGGCCTCGAAATTCATTGTCGGGTCCCGTCCTCTATGGCAGTTGATTCGGTAGGAGTGGGTCTAGAGAAATAGTTCATTCTAGAAGAGTACAGAGGGAGCAAAATAGAATTTGAAAGAGTTCAAGATACCACAAATATAATTGACCAAGTAGAACTTGAGTTTGATCCCACACTTACTGAGTGACATATTCTTGATTAGGAAGTAGAAACTCTTGAGGACACGTTGGCTACATGTAAATCTTGTAAGATCATTCAACCTCTTAGAAGGTACAAATCCATGATAACTAATTATGTATCACTAATCGATGATGATGAACCTACTAATTACGCATATATAAAGTCAAGTGTTAACTCAAAGAGATGGTGGAGGCCATAGAATCCGAGATGAAATCGATGTATCTAAGAAGGTTTAGACCTTGATCCATCAACTTGATGGGATAAAACCCTTAAGTTGTAAATGAGTTTATAAGAAAAAGACCAACATGGATAGGGACATCCTACATATATAGCAAGGTTAGTAGCTAAAAGACAAGAAGATCACTTTGATGAAACATTTAATTTGGAGGGAAGTATTGCTACACAATTATTGGTAGAGGTACAATATCGTAGAGTAAATAAGTAAAATTAAAAAACAAAAATCGAAAACAGTAGAAAAGGCAAATGTTGTAATTTTTTTTGGAAAACCTTGACATTTGAGAGTTTCAAGAACAAATTCAATTCGGGATAGTATTTTCAGTACAGTGTTAATCATGTAACTATACTCCAATTTGATTCACTCAAGTAAGTAGTTTGATTTTTATCGGTCAATTCTGTCACTTGGACCGAAAGTAATCAATGACCTAGTAATTAAATGATGGTTGTTATTTATTTAACAAAAGTTGTATGCGTTCCGCATCAGCAATAATGGTCATGTGTGATGATCATCATTGGGCGGAGTTTAATTAAAATCAAATTAATGTGCACGATTGAAATCATGTTAAAATGTAATCACTTGAACAAAATTGAAGTACAATTACTAATTTGCACTAAAGTAAAAAAATATTAACAGCAAATAAAATTTACCCAAGTTTCAACTTTTAAAAGGAAAAATGATGGATTCTAACCATTATTTTCCTGCAATGATAAGAGGTTACAGCAATTCAAGACCCACAGAGGTTCATTTCATCCCTCCCTCGGGTCTTTTTCAAGAAATTGTACATGGATAAAGTGAAAAGTACAATGTGTTCTTACTGCACATACAACGTGGGTGTGGACCAGTCCCGGTGCTGGAACGATGGACTTCCTTTTTTATGCACCACACTACTCATTGCGTCAAACTTAGAATTCTTTTGAGAGTGAAATGATTAGACTACTAATTATAGGATGAGGCTATGCAATCGCATTTTTTTTCCATAAATGGATGCATTTAAAGATAAATTTGGTTTTAAAAATTCTCGGCTCAAAAGCATTTAAAAGTGGTCCTGAGTTTTTATGCCAGAATATGACTGCTCCTTTCTTTTGTTGGTCTTTTGGGGAATTATTTTTGGTGTACAAGGGGGTTCTCATAGAACCTGTTATGGATATTTCCCACCCTTTGTGAGTGTTCTTGGGGGTTCTGTGAGAATCCCGTGTACACCAAGAATAATTCTTGCTATTTTGGTTGGGTAGAGTACGATAGAACCTGTGTTGGATATTTCGTCCTTATTAATAGTCTACTGCGACATAGCTTTTCTTCATCCCACATCTCACTCACTCAACTCTCTCTCTCTCTCTCTCTCTCTCTCTCTATAAAACACAAATATATTTCATCTGCATCTACACTTGGCTGCTTCACTGAAATGGGACGGTCACCATGCGACGACAAAGTGGGTTTGAAGAAAGGACCATGGACACCTGAGGAAGACCAAAAGCTGATGGCTTTCGTTGAAGAACATGGCCATGGAAGCTGGCGTGCCCTTCCGGCAAAAGCTGGTAATGTACATGCATGAAGCCTGCTAATTAAGCATACAAATTCTGTTACATCGGCTAATTACCGAAATCTAGATCAAGATAAAGGCTTGAGTTCCTTTTAACAAGGTTGAACTTTTAATAGGGAACTCCAAATCTTAATATGGTATCATTATCCATCAAGTTTCACAAGTAATTTGATCCGATTAAAACTAAATACCGAGCACACAAATTTCAAAATTGACCTACTCAAATGAGTCACTCTTGCGGTGCATGTTAAAGGATAAATATCACATCAGATAATTACCACTGTATAGACCAACATATAAGGATTTGAACTACTCAAAATCAATATGTTAGAACGAATGTTTGTTGAAATAGATTAGGATTTTCTTTAGATGAAGTTGTTTCACTGACGATTATTGTTGTCCTGGAGCATATATAGGGCTTCAGAGGTGTGGTAAAAGCTGCAGATTAAGGTGGACAAATTATTTAAGGCCTGATATCAAGAGAGGAAAGTTCACCTCACAAGAAGAACAGACCATTATTCAGCTTCATGCTCTTCTTGGAAACAGGTAATAGCAGTACAAACCAGAACTACGTTTCTAGGTTTCTTTCGTTTATACTAAAATATACAAGCTAATTTTTATTTATACGGTCAAATTTAACATGATGTTAAAAGTGTTCAACAATGCTAATTTGTTTTTGTATGCTGTTTTAGATGGTCAACCATTGCAAATCACTTACCAATGAGAACTGATAATGAGATAAAGAACTATTGGAACACACAGCTAAAGAAGAGATTAACCAAGATGGGAATTGATCCAATGACTCATAAACCCAGAAACCACGCTCTCGGCTATGGTCAATCAAAGGATGTTGCAAACCTAAGCCACGTGGCTCAATGGGAGACTGCTCGACTCGAAGCCGAAGCAAGGCTGGTTCATGAGTCGAGACTTGTTTCCAACCCTTACCATTCTCTGCTCGAAAGCAAAGCCACTGCTCTACGTCCATTAGCACCACTGTGTCGACCTCCCTGTTTGGATGTACTAAAAGTCTGGCAAGGTGGATGGACAAAGCCAAGAAAAGAGCATGTAACAATTGTTAGCAGTTCTTTTAACTCCCCAAACACTACCTTAAACTTCTCAGAAAATAATTTCACTATTCCTTCTGTTGGATTTGGTGAAGAACATTCATCCATAACAGCCATTAATTGCATCCAGAATTTGTGTCCATATGAAGTTGGGACCAGCTTAAAAAAAGAAAGTATTCAATATAACAACTATCCTGGGGTAAAGGGCAGAATGGAGAATTCAGTTGATTCTACTGATTGTATTGTTGACAATTTAAGGCTTCCATGCTTAATGGAGGGTTTCACAGATATTGGTGCAGACTCTGATGATGTTGTTGGAATCTGTGGTGGAACAGCATACTGAAGTTGGTGACTTCATCTATGGGTTCTCCTTCTCCAGTGTTCTAACAAAATATTTTCAGTACACGTTCAGTACGTGGTAGCATTAGACTGTATTCAGGATGTTTTATAATATTTTTCAGGTTTCGGAAAATATTTTATTAATTAGTGTCTTTAGTACTTCGACTGTAACCTTGAAGCATTAGATAAACTTGTTACAAGTATCTGCCTAGCTGTTGTGTTAGGTAAGAGATTATTAGCCAGATTTATATATAAATATCTTCCCTTTTAACGGTTTAGACTTTCATAGATGTTAGATCTCGATTTCTAGGGTTTTAACCAATTGGGTTACTATTGGGGCCTCGATTGGTTGGGGTTTAGAAAGCATGTTTTTCCCATCCGTAGTTACAAGTAGTTTGACCTCTCAATAACCGTGGAAACATAGGGCTACTTTATTTGCTTGCCATATCTTGGCTAGGTGTTTATGGAATTATTATAGCAGGTCGGTCTAGTAATTAGGGGGCGGCCAATCAGTTGCCTATGATACGGAGACCTATAGGTCAAAAATACGTTTGTACCTGAGGTATTGAACGGTCTACTCTACATAGGTGTGGGCTTACTGGGCTAGGGCTCATAAACTCTTTCTTTCATTCATCAACACGGGCTTGGTCCCTCTTTCTTTTTTCCAGCTATGGTGTGCTTGGGTAGTTATTTTTCATCCATTAGGTATGCTCTTTCTTTCTATCCTTAATAAGAGTGTTATCCATGTTAAGGGATAAAACTCCATATCGAATAAAAATGAAAATATAGACCAGTTTATAAGGGTTTGGACTACTCCTCTTACTAAGGTTGACATTTTAAGATGGAACCTCAAATCTTAACATGGTATCAGAGATCGTTAAGTTCAAACGAGCGATTCGATCCGATTAAGACTAAAAAAAATTGAGCAAATGGATTTCAAAATTGGTCTGCTCAAACGAGTCACCATCTTGCGGAGACGTGTTAAGGGATAAAAACTCACATCGGATAAAGATGAAAACATAGACCAACTTATAAAAGAGTGGATCACTCCTTTTAATAAAGTTAACATTTTAAATTGGAACCCCAAATCTTAACAAAGTATCAGAGCCCATTAATCTCCAACGAGCAATTCGATTAAGGGTGTGTTTGAACCATATTATTTTGGAAGAATATATTTTGGAATAGTAGATTAATGGAAAATGTGTGGTTGAAAAAAAAGAAAAAGTTATTGATGTGATGGTTAATATTATTTTATTGAAGATTGTGTGGTTGAAAATGAGTAGAAAAATAAAAATGAAAATTTTAATGTGTACCAAACTGTGGCTAAGACTCAAAAAATTTGAGCACACAGATTTCAAGATTGGTCTGCTCAAACGGACCACCATTTTGCGAGAGCATGTTAAGTGATAGAATCCCACATCGAATAAAGATTAAAACATAGACTAATTTATAAGGGTTTGAGCTACTCCTCTTAATAAGCTTGACATTTTAAAATAGAACCTCATATTTTAACAATCCATAACTTGCTTACTTGCAACTGATTTACCTCTAAAAACCAAGGAACATCAATTATTGACACTGGTACTAACCTAAAGCAATTTGATTATATTTCAATTCATGATGATTTGAAGTAGAAATTTCATTTTCTTTAGTTATTGATAAACTTTTTTATCTACTTTTTTTATTAGTCATATTTATAAAAATAGTAGAAGTATTGAGTTTTTTTTATTAAAAATTAAATTCAAGATACATACGAAAGACATGTTGAAAATGAAATTTAAACAATTGTGTCCTCTTTAGTGGTTGAAGCTTAAAATGAAGGTCGTTTAACATGGCGTGGAAGCACACGACGATCATGTTTAGGTAAGATCATTCAACTCATAAAGTTAATTAAGTTCATTATGAAAATCATAATTAATTAAATATCTTATTTTACTTGAAAACAATCAACAGCAATACGTGACTTTGTGTTCTCTTAAATTTCATGAAGTTTGTGGTCCATGTTAGGCAATTTGTTGTCAAACGACCTCCCTGCGCGATGATGAAAGTTACATTCTTTGATTTAATCGGCATCGGCCAATTGACTGATTATATAATCGACACCACAATTTGGTAAAACTAATCACATAACCCTGTTTAGCCATTTGTCAAACGACCTCCCTGCGCGATGATGAAAGTTACATTCTTTGATTTAATCGGCATCGGCCAATTGACTGATTATATAATCGACACCACAATTTGGTAAAACTAATCACATAATCCTATTTAGCCATTTGAAGCAGCCTAATTAATTAGTCCTGCTCATGGCCCAACCCGAACTTGGATGGCTTCTAGTTGTTGATAGCCCACTCTACTGTCTACTATTAGGCCATGTTACTCTTGTTGGACCAAAACCCTAAAGTCCCATACCTAACTTATATATAGACTACCTACCCGTTACTATTAGAGTGTGAAAAGAAAGAGATTAGCCGTGAGAGAGAGAGAAGGGTGGCGTAACTCTTGGCTTTGTGCTTCTCTGCCATTCTTGTAGCTTGTGTGCTACTGTGTTTCTTCTCCCTCCTGTGTTTCGGTTTTGTGAGACTAATTGTTGGCTACACTATTCTTTCATCCAAAGTTCCTTTGTGGGTATGATACTTTGAAGCAACCGTTTGGCTGCAAAGGGGTTTAGGATTGGGTTTTTCACTTTGTGATGTGATTGATCGTGACTGAGCTCGGTACTTGGTGTAATATTGGCTCTATTTCCTTTACATCTGGTATCAGAGTGTGGGTGTGTGAATTTTTGGAGAAATCGAAGGAAAAAGGAGAAAGGACAGTCGCAGTCCGGTTCGATTTTTCAGTCATTATTTCCTAAATTCCAGCTAAACTAGTGGCCATATCTGAAAAGCAAGGGCAGAACCATTCCTAGCAGGCCGGGGCGCCCCCTGTGGCGGTGACGGAGTTTTTTCCGGTGACGGTCCATTTTTTCGACTGCGCAGTGTCTTCAGGCCGACGCTGTTTGGGCAGTTTCCGGCTTATTTTCTTTGTGCAGTTTGTTTATTTCTTATTCTTGAACGTACTGATAGCGTTGTTTCAGTGTTTTAGGTTTTTGCAGGAAATATTGGACGATTC
>CAIGRS010166579.1:0-12994 GCA_903798395.1 Fraxinus floribunda | reverse complement strand
CCTACCTTATCAATGAATGTTGAACTGCAAAATTCGAAAGTCACGAACCAGATCTTTGTTTAACGTCTACTGCCGTGTATGTGTGAGAGTATTATATTTTGTGGTTAATCATGGGGTCTTTGTCCAGTATATATAGTTGAAAATGTAAAAGAGTTATGGTATAATTGGGATGAGAATCGTGTAATTAAAGAAATGCGTCCAATTCCTTGAAATCTGTTCGATCTTTTGGATTGTCTATACACTACTTCCATCCAAACACGTCAATCTACCCAATTAGACTGACAGTGCACAGTAACCATTGCGTGTATTCCCAAAAATATAAAGTCATTACTATGCAAATTGTTGTATTCCAAGGCAATCACATCACCAAATAAAATAATAGTTTTCTCTTTCCATTTCAATTAGGAGTACACGTGTTGCCTCACACTTTTCTCTCATTTTATTATTTTATACAAAATCCTAAAAATAATAATTAATAACTAATACATTTACTAATAACCGTGTCATGTCTTATTCAACCTCAATTAATAATTTAATTAAAATGTAATTTAGGACAATATATTTCAACATCAATAACTTGACCATCATTTATCCGAATTAACTTTTCCTCGAGCCTAATATGATTGATTAAATACGGGCTATCAAACGAGCCCAATTATATACTTATCATTACTATATAAATATTTAAATAATTGACCCAAATGAATTTAATATTTCACTTTAGTCCATCAACTTTCAAAATATAAAAAGTAGTAGATGGGATAAATAATTTTATTTTGGTAAAATTTTCGGGGTGTTACACTTCGATTTCAAAACAGGATTAGAATCTAAAGAGTACCTAGTTGCTCCTTTTTTTTTTAATTACTTCTCCACCTTCATAGCCCACATGTAACATGTCCTCCAACTCCAAATAATGTTGTAATTCCACTATATTGGCTATCTCCCTATCCAAACCATTCAAAAACCATGCCATTGTGGCTTCCCAATCCTCCTCAACATTCACCCTAATCATAACTATCTCCATTTTCTTAAGGTAATCCTCCACGCTCTTCGAAACTTGACTAAGGCTTCGAAGTTTTTAATAAAGGTCCCTATAATAATGATTAGGTACTTCTCATGAAAGCCTTAACTCACCCCATGTTTCAATAGGTCTCTCAAGATTCATCCTTCTACTCGTAGCTAAGTGATCCCACCATATATTGCAAGTTCTATCATCTGCTAGTTTCACCTTTTTCTCCTCCAAATAGTACAACAAGCAATCAAAGATCAACTCCAACTATTTTTTCCACTCTTAGTATACCTCTGGATCGTTTCTACATTGGAATGAAGAAATTTTCAAGAAAGTATTTTCTTGAAATCGATTTATGCCTCTACCAATGGATGATTTACGTATTGAACTGATTTCTTGAACGAAATTGTGCTTCAAGAATTTTCAACAAAGTGTCTCTTGAAATTGAATAAGCCTCTTTTTGGCTTGGATTTTTCTTTTTCTTTTTTTTCTGGAATTTGTTTTTTAGAATTTTCATTAATGAAAACTCAAGACAATGCTGCACTCAATGAAGAAGATGTGAATTAGAAAAAAAAAATAGAAAATTTAAAGATATAACCTTTATTTTAGAGTCAAATTTATGAACCTTGCCAAGTTGTTCGACACCACAGATATGAAATCCTTGATAAGTTTTAAATTAAGCTCAATGAACCGGAAGAAAACAACCTTGCTTTGATTTAATCTCTCAAAAATTAATTTACTTACAATAAAAGAATGAGACCATATATATATACATAGGCAACTCATAAAAACCCTAATTAAAATAGAAAATGTAATGTCCCCATATTTTATATATCAATTGACGAACAATATTATTACTAGAATATCAAATATCTCGTGAACGACTAAATTACCATATTTTAGCAACGGAGAGTTATATAGTTATGAATAGTTAATTAACATAAATAAATAAGTTAGGATTACAATCCAAAGAAAAATAAATAATCACAAAGAAATGATCCAGGTACCTAATTATAAGTAGTGGACACAAGGAAATGATACTGCTACTTCATAAAGACGATATATATTTGTTATATCTAAAGGGCAGGAAATGAACACATAGGTGGTGATCTAGCTTATTCCTAAAACTTGTGGTCTAGTTTACTAACTTAAAGGCTAAGGGAGTGATCACATAGAGATGATCTAGCTGCTTCCTAAAACATGTGGTCTATTTTACTAATTTAAAGGCTGAGAGAGTGAACACATACGAGGATGATAGAGCTGCCACTTAAACATATGGTCTAGTTTTCTATCTTAGAAACTAAGGAAGGAAAATATATATATATTATAATTGCACCTCCAAATCAGCCAATGGAAGGAAGTTTTAAAAAGGTGGAAATGGTCCTATATAAGTGCTAACATTCAAACATTTCCTAAGGATATTAGAAGCTAAAAATAACAAGAACAGAGAACGTTGCTGGAATCGATTCGTCAAAAATTGTGAGTGAAATATGTTTTTATTTGCCTTATGTACTTTTAATTCTACCTACAAATTGTTATGTGCTTAAATGCATGTTGACGTAAGGTGCTTTAATACCCTGCAGTAAACTGAAACTAAATTAAGGTAAGCTTACTTGCAATACATCATGTTTTTTTTTAACATAGTAAACTAAGTATAAAAATCATGATGTTGAAGTCCTATTAAAATAATTGTATGACATGAGCATTCATATGGAAATTGGTTATTGGTTGTATACAATGTCATAAGGATAGCCTGACCTTTAGTGACAGTTGAAGTTGAGGAACCAACATTAAAGGCAAAAGAGAAAAATCTAGCTGAGAAGGCTATTAACTATTGGCTGAGTTCTAGCCAAGAGAAGGCAATTATGTACTAGCCAAGTATAGGCAATTGTGTTATACTGATGATGAAGACCTTTTTATGCTGG
Organism: Fraxinus floribunda; assembly: GCA_903798395.1. Taxonomy (NCBI): domain Eukaryota; kingdom Viridiplantae; phylum Streptophyta; class Magnoliopsida; order Lamiales; family Oleaceae; genus Fraxinus; species Fraxinus floribunda. The sequence goes on along the minus strand of CAIGRS010166579.1, from coordinate 10,060 downwards.
AATTTACTGTTGCAATCACTGTTCGCTACTGCACCACTAGTTTTAATGTAATTTCTGTTGGCATATGTGTTATCTAAATATGTAAAAGGTAGCCACATGTAGTAGATGAAGTATGTGAGAAGAAAAAGAAAGATCACTACCTTTTTGTTAAAAGCCCAGTAGGGACCGGTAGTGAAGTTTGATATTCTCCTTCTCCTATTTTGATTTTTGAAAGGAAGAAGGTGCTGGCTATTTTAACTTTGTAAAGAAAAGTCTACATTGAACAAGTACTGCAACAAGTTATGGTATACTTTGATTGGAATGTTGCAACTATTTTTCGTTTGAATCAGGTTCAACATTTCTAATGCTAACATATCAGTTCAGGTCCATTAAATTGCTTTAAAAGTTGTCGTCATAGTAAACGAATCTTACACTAACACTTTATAAATTGAATAACTTATATAAAAGTTTGATATGAGTAGCAAAAGTGAGTCGTTACAGTTGTGGTATCAGAGCACGGTTACATGATTCTGTAGACAATGTCCAATGAAATTCGAGGCAACTCGTAGTCACGCCTAACTATCAAGTAAGTGGTATTCCGTATTTTATCTTTATGTCATTTTGAAATTGAAGTGCTATTTTGGAAATAGAAATAGAATGGAAAAGACCTGGACAAATGTCTAAGGCATTAAAACAAGTCAATTTGGACTTTCAATTAAAGAAGCCTGTAGCTAAGTGATGCTGGTATTTCACAAAGTTTATTCTTCAATTAACTTCTAGTAAGAAGTTAGTTAGAATTTTATTAGTTTCCTGTATATAAAGCAACATTAATATAACCTAAATTAAGAAGTATTTTAAATAATCATGCAATCTAATAATAAGAGACTAAAAGAAAATAATAATAATAAAATACTTAGAATGTGCAGCAGCTTTATTTGAGCCAAAAACAAAATAGCTCGGTTATATCATGTGCAAAATACTTTCAAATACATGTAACTTTTGTGTGCACTTTTCACTACATAACCCAGCTCAAGACCATCAAAAATCACCTAACGTGCTATATATACACATATTTTTATACATGTGAATCTTATTAAATTCGATTTAAGTTCTATGTACAGTAGACGCCCACCAAATAAAACTTTTAGCATATTAATCTTAAAAGTCACTAAAGTGATAGATATAAAAGGTCCATCATTTGATTGATAACGAAATACATAAGCATATGATTATTTTATATTTAGAGTTAACTGATAGTCAAATATATGTACAGAACAATGCCTCGAGGAAGAAAAGCTATTTTAATTGAACAACTTACCCGATTAGTAGAACAACAAGCTGATCAGTTGAACAACCGTCAAACTTCAGTTGAGCCAAGGACAGAGATAGGACAAAGTGGAGATCGCTTTAGACATCTTAATCCTCCAATTTTATATAATAAATCAATTGGTATGCCTCCATACGAAGAAGCATTATATGGAAGAAGATGTAGGTCACCCTTGTATTGGGATGAAGTTGGTGAGAGACAACTAATTGGCCCTGAAATCGTGCATGACATGCAACGAGCAGTGGAACAAATTCGACAACGAATTCTGACAGCACAAAGTCGACAAAAAAGTTGCTCTAATAAAAGGAGACGACCATTGGAATTTAATATAGGAGATCAAGTGTTTGTGAAAATAAAACCAGTAGAAAGAACAATGCGGTCCAAGAAGAAAGGCAAACTCAATCCAAGATATATTGGCCCTTTTAGAATTCTTGAACGAGTAGGAGCTGTAGCTTATAAACTAGACCTTCCCAACTTGATGAATCGAGTGAATAATATATTTCATGTTTCCATGTTACGAAAATATATTCTCGATCCATCTCATGTCTTAAAAGACATCCTATATGAATTGCAACCAGACTTAACCTACAAAGAAAAGCCAGTTGAAATCCTAGCTCGAGAAGTCAAACAACTCCGAAATAAGTCAATTTCATTGGTAAAAGTTTTATGGAAAGTGAAGCAGTGGAAGAGTCTACAGGGAACGTGAATCGACTATGTGTGGAAATGTCTAGAACTCTTCAGGTAAATTTCGAGGACGAAATTTTTGAAGGAGGGGAGATTGTATTGTCCCCATATTTTATATATCAATTGACTAACAATATAATAACTAGAATATCGAATATCTCGTCTAAATTACCATATTTTAGCAACAGAGAATAACATATAACAATGAATAGTTAATTAATATAAATAAATAAGTTAGGATTACAATCGAAAGAAAAATAAATAAACCACAAAGAAATGATCCAAGTACCTGATTAAGTAGTGGACACAAGGAAATGATGCAGCTATTTCATAGAGAGAAATGTATATTTGCTATATCTAAAGGGCAGGAAATGAGCACATAGGTGGTGATATAGCTTCTTCCTTAAAACATGTGGTCTAGTTTACTAACTTAAAGGCTAAGGAAGTGAACACATAGAGATGATCCAGCTGCTTCCTAAAACATGTGGTCTAGTTTACTAATTTAAAGGCGAGAGTGAACACATAGGGGATGATAGAGCTACCATATATACTGCATGTACCGACTGTGTATTCTCTCTCACATGCGCTATTCAATTGATTTTGCTACGGGTTCAAATTTTGCCTTCGTGAGTGCGCGACCTATTTTGGTTGCTCACTCTCCGCTTTCCGGTTACACTCTAGGCTCAAAGTCTTGCTTCTTCTAACTTAATTTAAATTAAGTGCACTACTCTTAGTTCCTCTTCCACGCCCAACATATTTATCCAAGCAACATGGGCCGAGTATTTAAGTACAACAAGCAAGGCACCAAACTTCAAGATGGGCATGAAGGAAAAACCAACATTATTGCAGTTAATTCAATCTAAGTTGGAAGAAGCGGAGCCAAGAGTAAAGTAGGAAAGCGGATTGTGCTTGTGGGGGAAGAAATTTTTTTACCAAGGCCAAATCAAGTTAACAGCGCACATGCGCCGCAATACTGTGGCATGCACGCGCAGTAAAAAAATCTGAAGGCAATTTATTTTTTTCCTTTTCACTATGGAATTCTATTTAATTTTTTTTATTATTATTATTGCCCATATGAGGCATTATTCATTGTACAAAAATCAGCATTATTTAAGAGATTAATATTCAAAGTGAGATTATTTGCTTTCATATCTTATTCTTAATTGAACTATACCTAACTTATCAAAAACTTTTAAACCTTTGTGGGGTTCAACCCTTCCAACCTTGGTTCTTGATTCAAGAAGTCGTTGGAATAAGGTTATAACTCTGATTTTAGCTTTCTTGGGGTTCTATAAAATTGTATGGGCTCCATGATACATCCTGCAACAAGGTTCACATCAGTTGGTATTAGAACTTTGGCTCTAAATCGGGTTTTTTTCTTTATCTTTCTTTTGTTTGTCAGCTTCAATTCTTCTTGTGTCTTCTTCGTTGAATCTTCATCCCATTCTTTAAGTCATTTATATCATTAAAACCATACCAAGTGATTTAAAGAATTGTTTAGTGCATTAACGCACCAACACAACTTTTTGTCTTACTTTGTTTTTAATAAAAAAGCAAAAAAATAAAAAATAAAGTTTAAAATTTTAAAAAGACCAAATTCAAAAATCTCTTCTTCAAATTCTTAGGGTATTTCCATTCTTCTTTTGATCTTTCCTTCTCGAGTTCTTGTGGGTTTGAACAAAGTCTGAATTCTTGATTGAGTTTAGTTAGTTTAAAAGCCAATATTGAATGAAACACTTGAGCGCAAATGTGTTATTATTCTTTCTGATTATTAATACATCTGAAAAATAAGAACCTGCTTCTAGGAAGGAGGACGAGCAATTATTCATGTTGAAAGCTATCAACAACAATTTGAGATGATGAATATAGTGTTTTGAGAAATTAGGGATAGGATGGATAAGGTGATTGGATATTTAAAAATGGGACAATCAAAAAGAGTTCCAAATGTTAGGAGAAAAGTTAGGCGTGAAAGATGAATATTCCTAGAGACTTCGGTGATCGAGATGTAGATATAATTGATTGTAATTTTGGGTAGTATTAAGATGAATATTCCTTCATTCCAAGGTAGAAACAACCCCTAAAGCTTATTATTAGAAGTGGGAGAAGTTACAATTGATATTTGATTGCCTTATTCTGAGGCGAAAAAGGTAAAACTAGTAGTGGTAGTATTAACTAATTTATGCAATAATATGGTTGGATCAATTAGTGAAAAATAGGAGAAGGAATCATGAGAGCCTTTAGAAACACAGGTGAACTGAAAGCTCTCATGTGGAGAAGATTTGTACCTAGTTATTACTATAGAGACCTTTAAAAAAAATTGTAATGCTAAAGGCTAGGTTCAAAGAGTGTGGAGGATTATCGTAAAGAGATGGATGTAGATTCATTAGGGTTAATGTTGAGGAGGATAGGGATGCCACAATAACTAGATTTTTGAATGGATTAAATAGATACAGCCAATGTAGTTGAGTTAGAGATGCATAATGTTCACTTTTCTTTTCAATTTGAAGTCGAACCTTCTCATGGATTGATTTACCAATTTTTCTTCTTCCCATCTAAACAGCATCTTTCATCAAAAGGAAAAGGAATTAAATCCAATGAGTTAGTGGATTAAAACCGTACACAATTTCAAAAGGAGAGTACATGGCCCTATTATATACAAATTCTATAAATGGTAAACAATCCTCACAACTTCAAATTCTTATTGATTATAGTGCTCAAAAGTTGTGTTAATGTTCTATTAATTACCTCGATTTGTCCATCTGTTTGTGGGTGACAAGTAGTAGAAAATAAGATCTTAGTTCCCAATTACCCCTACAAAGCCCTACAAAAGTGGTTAAGAAACTTAACATCCCTATCAAACATAATACTCCTAGGTATCCCATGGAGTCGTACTACTAAAAAATAAATTAGTTATGTTTGTGGCATCATTTGTTTTATGACATGAAATGAAATGTGCCATCTTACAAAACCGATAGCCAAGATATAGAATCTCTACCCCGTTTAGTCCTTGACAACCCCAACACAAAGTCCTTGAACGCATCAACTCATGGCTCACTAAGAACAGGTAAAGGTGTATTAAACCCTTGTGGTAAAACATTAGACTTAGCCTTCTTACATGTAATGCATCTACTACAAATGCGATTAACATCTCTTTTCATCCTAGGCCAATAAAAATGCTCATGCAACATCTCTAAGGTTTTCTTAATACCAAAATGTCACATTAACATCTATAATGTCTATAGTTTAACTTACCTTGGCCCTTTAGATGTTTCAAGGACTCATGGTCGGTGTGGATTACAAACTCCTTCGATCACAAGTAGTGTTGCTAAACCATGCTTCTTAGCTCAGTCATGCTTTTAGGTGTTGGTCACTCTACAGCTTTTACTTTCTCTTCAACTACTTCAATGCCTTTTGTACTGAAAGCATAACTTAAAAAAAACCGCTTTTTCATGCAAAATTGGTGTGTACTGTCGTAGGCACCCAAAAGTAGTACCTCAATCTCTAAAACTAATGTAGTAGTGGAAGTAAGGGTCGATCCCACGAAGAGTATGTAATTCAATATTTTATGCTTCACATAATGGTTGGGGGATTTTTGTATGCAAACAATTGTAAATAACGCAATTAATAACAACGAAAATTAAATAATCCTAATTATTAAATAAATCCAGACCAGCGCTCAAGATTTAATTAATAACAGTTTTACACAATAGAAAACTGATGAACTACCAATGAACTAGATAACACAAACACATTACATTCAATCTATTTAAACATTNATAACAGTTTTACACAATAGAAAACTGATGAACTACCAATGAACTAGATAACACAAACACATTACATTCAATCTATTTAAACATTCTTCTTAATATTCAATAACATCTATCGAAGAAAATCATCAAATCCTAGTGCTTCACAAGTTAAAGGAATCAAACAATTATGGATTTGATATTTAACTTAGCGGTAGATTGTAACGAATAACAAACTAGTAGGCCTCCTAACAATTAAACATAATAATAATGGAAATAAGGGCAAAAAAATATTCAATACGCAAAATAAGAATTACATAATAAAAAAACTATTTAAATCTCACAATATGTGGTCCAACACTTCAATTTCCTTCAACCAAGTGTAAGAGTTTAATTACAATTCATGATTCTAAGAGAAAAATAATAAAGAATGAAGATGAGAGGTTCTATACGTTCTAGGATTTTAAAATATGTATTTATAGTTGTTTCCATAGGTAGTTGAGTTAAATTAGAAAACTAGAAATTTTTTCTCGATTTGGCTTGGGCGGCCGCCCAGGCATAAAAGTTGGCCTCTGTTTTCGAATATTAAGGTCTGGTGGCCGCCCGACCAATATAATTGGACAACTTTCAGTATTTTAGTCATATCTTTTACTACTGATATTCGATTGAGACAATTCAAAATGCATTGGAAAGCTAACTTAAAGGACTACAACTTTTCTCAGATATTATCTTCCAATTCAATCTTTTACCATGTCAAAAATGGGTCTTAATATGAGGCTAAAAATCGGTGCATAACTTTTCGATTGGAAATTGATGTGTAATCATACTTTGACAATATTTCATCCCTTTTGACGTCTTCTTTCAACCAATTGACTCTTAGTACTCTTGAATCTTCATTGTTTGGTTCAACACAACTTTTGTGTATTTTCACGATTGTCCTTGAACTTTCATTTCCTTTCACTTTGGTCCATTTTCACCTATTTCTTCCAAATTACACCATCTCCATTAAATTGCCACCTCAATCAAAATATGAGATTAATAAGTACATTTTGACATAAAATAATCATACGAGCGCATAAAATAAGGAGGGAAAAATATTTATTTTACATTTATATAAAAAATGTACACTTATTAAAATTAGTATAAAGTCGTTCTTGTCTCAAAATAATAAACACACATCTCAAATGCTCATCTAAGCTCTTACTATACAATAGAATGTCATCAAAATAAATTACTACAAATTTGCCTATGAATGCACCCAAGAAATGGCTCATTAATCTCATGAAAGCATTGAGTGCATTACTATGTGAAATGGCATACTGATTACTCAATAAATCTATATTTAGTCTTAAAAGCAATTAGTTGTTCACTCATCTCCTTCTTTCATTCTAATTTGGTGATATCCACTTTTAAGATCTATTTTACAAAAAAAACACATGATCCATGCAATTCATCGGTCATATCATATAACATAGGTATGTGATGATGGTGTTGTACTGTTATGTTGTTGACTGCCCTGCAATCAATGCAAATTCTCCACGTCCCATTCTTTTTTAGGCATAAGTAGCACTAGCACCGCATATGGACTCATGCTCTCCTTCGCGTACCCTTTGCTCATCAATTCATCAACTTGCTTTTAAAGCTCCTATGGCTTCTTGGGATTACTTTTATAGGCTGGCCCGTTTGGAATAGGCTACTTAAGGTATAAAATCAGTATGATGTCAATGTCTTGAACGGGTGGTAACCCACTAGGCATGTACTCAGGGAACAAGTCTTCAAATTCCTACAATAAAAAAGTAGCTAAACTAGGGAGATATTGGTTAGTTTCTTTGTGTTTTGCAATATCAAAGGCTGGTTTTCTATGAAAGCCCTCTTAATTTCACTCCCTATTGCAAAAAAGCCTACTTTCGACTTCATTTTTCTCTTGTGGCTCTACTCTTTTTTTCATTATTTCCAGCCAACTTTCTATTCTCTTTTACTCTCTCTTTTTCTTGAAGTTTTAGTTTTACTCTTGTTTTGCTTCTCATTCTTTTTCTTCACTTTCTCACCTTTTAACTTTAATTGATCCTCATAGACCTGCTTTGATGTTAACGGAACAAGAGTAACTGATTTTCCATCTTTGACAAAGCTATACCTATTTTTAAACCCTTCATATATCACATTCCTATTGTACTGTTATGGCCTTCCCAACAAGATATGCCCAACATGCATAAGAACTACATCAGACATCATCTCATCATTATACTTCCCAATAGTAAAACTTACAAAGACTTGTTTCTTAACCTTGACCACTCCACATTCATTCAACTACTACAACTTATAGGGTCTAGAATATTTTAACATAGACGAGCCCAACTTCTCAACAAGGGTAGTACTAGCTATGTTGCTACAACTCCCGCAATCTATAATCTTACAACATAACTTGTTAACATAGCATCTAGTATGAAATATATTCTCTCTATTGTTCCATGTCATCCACCTTCATTTGTGTACTAAGAGCACGCTTCCCAACAAGTGAACTTCTATTGGGTACTCTACTCCATCGCCATCACTAGCATCCTCCAACTTGAGCATTTCATCACCATCGCTATCACTCTCTATTGCCACTTCCCCATTGCCAAGCAAAGTTGGAAGTTTGACTTAGGTTTATTTTTGCTACTTCATCTTTCCCCTTGGTGGTTCAGTCTTACCCTTTGAAAGAGCCAATTCACTCCTATTATCATTATTCTATTTCGATTTCCAAGGAAGATTAGAACCCGAAGAATACCTTGTTGCTCCTTTTCTTTTTAAGTGTCTCTCCACCTTCATAGACATATGCACCATATCGTCCAACTCCACATAATGTTGTAACACCACTACATTAACTATATCCCTATTTAATCAATTCAAAAATTTGGCCATTGTGACTCCTCTATCCTCCTCAACATTGGCCCTAACCATAGTTTACCTCCATCTTCTTATGGTAATAGTCGTGTCTTGAACCTTGGCTAAGGTTTTGTAGTTTTTGATAAAGGTCACTATAATTAGACTAGGTACAAATCTCCTCCTCATGATAGCTTTCAATTCACCTCATGTTTCTTAGGCCTCTCATAATTCCTCCTATTTTTTGCCAATTGATCTCACCATATTATTGCATAATCAGTAAATTCTATGACTGCTAATTTTACCTTTTTCTCAGAATAATTATGGTAATGAAAGATCAACTCCAACTTCTTCTCCTACTCCAAATAAACTTCAGTATTGTTTCCAGTTTGAATGACGGAATTTTCATCTTAATATTACCCAAATTCTGATAAGTTCTATCTCCATCTCGACCACCAAAATTTCTAGGATCTCAATCTCATTCTTTTTTTTGTTTAAGTTAAACAGAAAAATCTTTCATAAAGCCGTGAATGGTGGAGGAAAATCGTAATTACAGACTCCATCCCAAAACAAAATAATAGAATACTACCCAACTTTGAAACATACATTAGCGTCTCAAATAGGGAATCCCAATCTATCTGTGCGTAAAATGCCCTTCAAAAGCAAATGTTCGTGTTCACCAAATCGAGAATAATTTGCAACCCCACACCCCCTCCTTAGAGAGGAAGTCAGCACCATGCTAACTTCACAAAATATATGTTTCTCATTAGCATTCAAAGCACCTAAGAGCTCCATAATCTCTTCCCAAAAGTCAAAAAGGTACCATATAGAGCAACATCCTTTGATCATCCACTGAGCAACAACCAAAGAATATGTCTCCACATCAATGTCCTTCGGCCTTAGGTCTCGACTCAACCTCAATCCATCACATAGCGCACGAACCTCGGCCACCATGTTAGTAGTCTTACCGTAATAGTTAAAAAAACCAGCAATGAAACTTCCCCGTGATCTCGAATAACACCTGCTCCACCAACCAAGCCAGGATTGCTTTTGCATGCACCATCGACATTCAATTTCTACCTATTCCGTAGAGGTTTCAACCACGTAACCAGCTGAACAAATTTATCCTTGGGTGGTGCAGTAGGACATTTTAACCATCTGGAATGCACTGCATCAGCCACCTGAATCTGATTTCCTTTTATAATCCAACCTGCAATGTCACTCAAGAAATATTTCACCAATCTTACTACACCTTGCCAGTTTGTGTTCACCCCCCTTCGATCGTGTTTCACATCTTGTCTTCCATAGCACCTATGATAATAGGGGTTGAACTCCCTAGTATCCCAAGGTTAGTCATCCACCATAAATTCCATGTTACGAATAGATAAGTTAAATTGAGTTTCAAAGATGTAATGTCCTAGATTTTATATTCTCAATTTGGTTGATGTAGCCCATTTAA
>CAIGRS010166560.1:0-10958 GCA_903798395.1 Fraxinus floribunda | reverse complement strand
TCTCTCATTCAATTTATCTATTTCGTTAGATTATTAACACATAGTTAATGCTGTTGAGGCGATTGATTCGTGATACATCTCCTCGCGTCTCTAAAGAGTATGGAATCCTAGATTTTTCATTTGAAGATGAATGTGAACGTTGTTTGATATGACAAGACAGTGTGAGACAATGACTTGAAAAGGGAAATTCACCGAACTATGTTGTTTTCCAGCAATACGTAACTGGTATCTTACCAGTTTTTGGAATTCCATGGAAAAAATTCAATTATCTACTAATTCAATGTTCAATGTCGGTCAACAATTGATATCTTTATCTTGTGGATATACGNAATTCCATGGAAAAAATTCAATTATCTACTAATTCAATGTTCAATGTCGGTCAACAATTGATATCTTTATCTTGTGGATATACGTCAATGGAAATTTCAAATATATGATTGTAGCCACAACATTCACACTCCAGACGAAATAAAGCTACATGCAAAAGCAACGTCAATTTTAATTCAAGGGTTATTGATGTCTTCTGATAGATAGGAGCTAGGAAAATAGAAAAATTGCAGTAAATGTTACTTTCAATGAATATTTCCTTCATCCTTGTTAAATGTTTATAAGGTAAAATGTTTATAAAGTTCATTTTGATAACTGTCCATGTACATAACTTGTAAGACAATGGAGATTTTCATTTATAATTTATATTTTCATCCAAACTTAATATACCTAATGTTTACATGTAATATTATTTCCCATGATTAAATAGTATTTTACGTGCAATCTATAATCTCGTACCTAAATATCATTGTCTTCGCTAACAAAAACACAATAACTACAAAACTCGTGCATTGCACGAGTCACCAACTAGTTTAAAGAAAAGAAGAGTAGAACCAATAAAGGGCTAGATTGAAGACAACTTAGGGTGTAGAGTGAACAGACAACTTTAAAAAAGGGAAATAATAATACACATAAAGAGGCTATAATTGAAAACAAATTACTAATTTAGGGTGTAAAGTGTAATTTACCATTTTCTATGGGGTCAGCCAAAAGAATACTGAAGAAAATAGTTACCAGCTTATCCGTTACAAACAATAATGTGGTAGCATGAAAGTTCACAACTCGTCCCCTCCACAATCGTGTGATAAATTAGAACATACAGCCGTACATTACTTTCCAAAACCATGTCCAACGCGCCGCCAGTCGAGGCCAAGCGCCGCCCTGTTGGGGGTACCGAGCTCAGCTGGTGCAAGGCGGTGCCTGGTGGCACTGGTATAACTGTACTGGCCCTCCTCCTGTCGAAAACTCTGGATATCACACTTCTCCGAAATGCCCTCCATAAACTTCAAATTTCCCATCCGATTCTCAATTCCCAACTCCATTTTAATCCCACGTCTAATTCTTTTTCTTACATCACACCCCCAACTCCCCAACTCCAAATCCAACCATTCGATCTCCAATCGACATCCCAGATTCTCCAAACCCTTGACAATGGCAATCCCACTCCGACCTCCATTTCACCCTTTCACCTTATCCTTGAACACGAGCTGAACAAGAACGTGTGGCAGAATCTCGACCCTTTGTTGGACATCAATCTTTTCTTTGCCAGCGTGTACACTTTGGAAAATGACAATTGGGTTGTGGCCCTCAGGTTGCACACTTCAGCATGTGATAGGACATCAGCGTTGACATTGCTACGGGAGCTATTGGGGTTGATTGGCGGGGAGAGGTTGACTTCATCGGAATTAGGAAAAGAAATGGAGGTTAATTTGGGAATTGAGGATTACATTCCCAGTGGGAAGGCTAATAAGCCCTTATGGGCTCGTGGAGTCGACATGTTGGGATACTCTTTGAATAGTTTAAGGTTTTCCAATCTAAGTTTTAAGGACACGGAGTCGCCTAGGATGTCACAAGTTGTGAGGCTGCAGTTGAATTCAGAGGACACTGATCGGATTCTATCTGTAAGTGATGCATTTTTAAGTAAAATTTGCTAGCTGTTATTTTGAATTGAATGTCGATTTATTTATTTACTGCCTTTTTAAGTCTCTTGTAATAATATGAGTAGAATTTCTCTTAATATCAACATAGTATAATGTTGTCTGTTGTGGTTTCATCCAAGTCAATTAACGGCCATTTGACGTGACTTTTTGCTTTTGCTTCCTGTAGAAGAGGACGTTCCGGGAAAGCTACCTTAATTTTTGTTTGGAAACTAATTTATAAAAGAGCTTCTTATTCCAAAAGTACTTTTAGAGGAAGCCAAGTTCGACTAGCTTCCTTTAATAGCTTGCCTAGTTAGAAGATGCAGTTTTATAAAATTAGCCAAATGGGTCCAAAAAAAGCTTTTAGATCTTAAAAGTTCCTTTAGTCTTCTTGAAAGCCACGCCAAATTGGCCCTATGTAGGGGAATGCAGAATAAGGAAAGAAAAAGAACTTAATCGAGCTTCTTCTTTGCTAAAGGATTGTGCCTCAATTTATTTTAAAGGAAATGCTTAATTTGAAGATGAATGCATAAGAGGAGTGTGCAATCAGGTTTTCTATAGATCTATGTTTCATTTTCACGAATGTATGTGTATACACCTGTATATGTGCATATATTACACATCTCAGTGTAGATTTATGAATGTTTTATGTTACATATGTATGCATGCTCGGCATTGATGATGGTCTGGCAGAAGTGACATCATGGTGGTCATATTGTGATTTTTGAGTCTGTGAAAGGGGAGGCTAACATTGTTGGAGCTTTATTATGAATCAGATGGAAATTGGAGGTGGAGAGGACTCCTTTTAGAAGAATAGCCTTTTTTTTAAAAAAAATAAATTAGTCTAGCACTTCTATATTATAGTTACATTGTGGATTTCATTCGGTTGATTTTATTGTTTGAACCAAAAGGATCCTTGACATGGATAAAACTAAAGAATAGTCATCTCCTCCTCCTCCCCCCGTCTCTGTCTCCGTCTCCTCCTTCTGTTTTGAGTCCTTGTGGACTGAAAACTGGGTGTTTTCATATGTTTGAAGGAGATTAGATTTTCATTGATGGTGAATGACAACCTTGTGTGGTTACGGGTTTTTTGTGGTTCTTATTTTTAGGTTGTATCCTGTAAATTTCTACTACTGTTTTAGGTTGATGCTTAGTGCTCGAGCATTATCCTTTGGTGGATGCTCAATGGGGATTAGACTTCGACTTAACCTCGGATCTTCGGACAAAAAATCTCCATGGTCTCTTTACTTTTTTTTATGATCCTTGGATTATGTGTTCAATCGGGTAAAAAAAGGACCTAATAACCTTGTTGTCAAAGACCCCGCCAACTCTCCATCCACCTGTATATGGCATGCACACTAGGGCTCTCATTAGAATGCGAGATTGTTATGCCGAAGAGGTGCAACGATTGTTTGTACCTTGATGATCAAGTGAGAATATAGAACGTGGTGTGGAAAGATAAACTGACTGTGTTTTGACCGGGTTTATGATTTAACATACTTGGTTTAGTTGGGTATTTATAGAGTGCAAGGTGCAAGAATGCCTTTCAACTTCTTTAGACGAGATTTTTCCCACACATTCATTGCCAACGAGTGGGTGACCACCTGTCACAATCACTTACCTGATGTGGGCCATTGATGAGCTTACTTCTACTTGCAGCTCATGTGATTTTGCAGAAAATGGTAAATGTTACGTGTCAGAATTACTCTCTCTTGTTTCACCCAATCATTCGTTTTTCTTTATTGGAGTGGCATGACATTTGACATCATGGCCTGAAACCTTCCTTATTGCGGAAACAACCTCGATACGTTGTGCAGTAGATATAATCTCCATAAGTTGGGGAACTATTTAATGATAATGAGGGGTGAGGATTGCAATTGCCACATAAAAGCAGACATTGGCTGCTGATTATATGTTATTAAGTTGGATTCTTAATATTGGAAATGTCCTTCTATGAAATTCAAGTATGTTGTAAATTTCTATTCTGATGAAGCTTGGGTTGAAGTTGAAAACTAAAATGTTTGAATGGTTAATTGTGGATTAACTGGGCCGTTTAAAAGCAAAGTTATGTGAGAGCAAACAGATCGTGACTTATCTTATTATTTTGTATAGTATCTGCTGGATTGTCTTAGGTTCTTGTGTATGGCAAATGGAATCATAAATGTGTTGGCATCTTGGCTCACTAATTTGTTGGGTACCTATGACCAAGGATCTCGGATGTATATATTTTGGAATGCCATCAACGGTGTGCCTTTGAATGAGCACGTGTAAATCTGTTTCTGCAATTGGAATAGTAAACGATGTTTCTATCTGAATGTCACCTTGCTGTATAACAAAGTATTGGCTTGGTCACCATCAGTGAGTATTGGCTTTATATTGCAGGGGTGGTTAGAGATAACTAATTTTCAGTGCTTAATGATTGTCATATTTGATTCTGCCATCCTATTTACCAAAACCTAGATCATTTTTTACCCAAGGATCTTGAATCCTGATCTTCTGAGGTGTGGATAATTTCAGCGTTTCTTGTTTGGTTCAATATTTTTACTGGTAACATCAACATATCACTTGGGAAGCAATTTCAAGGGAAGTTGTTGGCTGGTTTTTTACGCTCTTCTACACTAGTCTCTTATTTCGGAAGTATTTTTGACAAGGAGATGCTCTAAGTTGTGGTAACTTTTCCTTGACATACTTGAATTTGTCCTAGGCTTTTCTTGGGTTGCACATTGGCTTGTGTAGGACCCTAAAATATTATGTAATTATATATAAAATTAGATTTGCCTCTAAAATATTCATTAAACATTCTTTTTGATCCTGTGAGACATTCTTCTTGTAAGTTCTGATCATAACTAACTAGCTGAACAATAGGAATTAATCTAAATTTAATATTTGAATCCTAAACTAAAGGATCAGAATTTTATTTACAAACAGAAAGAAAAACAAATCCTAACAACTTTTCCTATTTTTCTGACACGTCTTTTTTTGTAGCACGATCAGTTAACAAGCGATCTTGATGTAGCAATTTTCAATTAGCATACAAATGTGTTGCTACCATTGTCTGAAATTCACCAAGCATTTGGTTCAACCATAATCTTGAACAGCATCAAAGGTTACCCAACATCTGCAAAGAACAAAGAAGAAATTAGTGAAAAATGTAAATGGACTAAACTAAGAAGAAACCAAACCCTACTCGATTCGCTAACGATATTCAAATACATGGGAGGATCTCAAAACTTTCTTCCAGCCTGGGCTCTCAAGCTTCCATCGAGGCACCTGACTCAGCAAAGCAAGGGTGTATGAGCCCTTGTGTCCTTGAAGTCTAGCACTCCAACGACCTACTCACTTGGCTTGCACTGAGTCTTCAATGCCCTTGTCTTCAAACCTAGGCCTCCACTCTTTCCTCCTCAGTTCGTGGGGGTGATCCTATCCCTGAGCTAGGCCTCCATCCCTGCTCGCCTATTTATCCTAAGCCTGCATGTAGCCTCCTTGTGGAGGTTAGGAGGATTTCACTAGAGGTGGAAGCATAACAATAGTCCCCCGAATCCAAGGCTGTCATCTATTTGAGGCTTAGGACTTAAGCTATCATGTTTATGTTAGGCTTAGGACTTAGGTTTGGTCGGGTGACTATAAGTGGGGTGATCCCAAGTCCGAGCCTATGCCACCACCTCCACTCGCCTATTAATCCTAGGCCTCCACATGGAGGTAACAAGGACTTCACTGGAGGTGGAGGTGAAACAAATTGCATTTCACAGTTGAATGGAAAAGGCAGAATGAACAAAATGGTTAAGGGTTCATATGTTTTTGGTTTTTTAGGTTCTCTACAATTGATGCTGTCCTAACCTTCAGGTAACAACTATTCCTGCATAATATATTCGAATTATTAATTTTACAGGGTTGCAAGTCAAGAGAGATAAAGTTATGTGGGCTCTTAGCGTCTGCTGCAATAATTGCTACTTATTCCTCGAAAGGCCTTCCTCATGATCAGTGGGAAAAGTATGCCGTTGTCACGCTGACCGACTGTCGCTCCAATCTTGACCCAGTCCTTAGCAGCTGTCATATTGGTAAGCTATATCAAATTTCTATTCATGTTACAGACTTGCGACTTGCGAGACACAAGGAAATACGACTCAAGTAGAACCACAAGCAATCACCGTGTTACAATCTTTCAGGCACATTTTAGATTCGAATGTTCTTGAATCTTTTTCCTGTTGTTTTAGACTGCATTGGAGTTCATAACCAAAAATGAGCATATGGCTCCTTGTGCCCCAGCGAAGTATCTGATATCTGGCTGAATTTAGCTATGATCTGGCAAACCAACTTACAAGTAAATAAGTAAATATAAAAATTAACTATTCTTTTTATTGGCGAAAGTGAGAAATACGCAAGTCATTCGTTTCGACAAACAGTAAGGTAAGAAAAACAACTTCTTTATTTAAAAGTAAGTTATCCAGACATGACAAACAGTTAAAAATAACTATACTTTTTTTTTTTTCAAGGTTAGCCAAGCATGCTCTAAACATAAGATAAAATATAGCGAAATTTGAATGATGATAAAATTATTTGCGCTTGAATTTGTATGCAAAAAGTTGGGTAAATAACGTAATGTTTCAAATTTTGCAGGATTACTTGTAAAATTAACTGCTATTGACTTTGATTGCGAACATAAACTATTTTCTGCTCTTTATTCTTTCTTTCCAGCTTATGACACAAAGTGTTCGTTGAACATAATGGTCTAAATTTTGCAGGATTTTATCATTCTGCAATCTTGAACACCCATGATGTCAGGGGAGGGGATAATTTATGGGAGCTGGCAAAGCGAACCTACAATTCCTTTGCTAATGCCAAGAACAACAACAAGCATTTTTTAGACATGGCCGATATTAACTTTTTGATGTGCAAAGCAATAGAGAACCCAGGTTTAACACCATCAGGATCACTAAGAACTTCACTGATATCTGTCTTTGAGGACCCTGTGATCAACCATTCAAACAAAGAGCGTCCAGGGATTGGCCTAGAAGACTTCATGGGATGTGCCTCAGTTCATGGTGTAGGCCCATCCTTAGCTATATTTGACACTATAAGAGACGGGGAATTGGATTGTGCATGCGTGTATCCTTCTCCATTACACTCAAGGCAGCAAATGCATGAATTTTTGGATGAAATGAAAAGGATTCTTTTGAATGGAAGCAACAATGTTGGTGACAACAATTGAATGAGCTGATGTTTATTGAAGGACGAAGTGAATCATTCTACGATTCTTTTGTGGGTGTCATATTAAAAGTGCGTATACATTGCAAGGGCAGTGATTAGGTCGTCTGCAAATTATCATGGTAATGACCTGAGGGTTTTGTGTAAAATTGTGTGGACATTTGCATGAATAAAACAGATTTTCACTTTGCCCTCAATTCTTCTCTTCTATGCACACCTTTCTTTTCATGTTCGTTAGCAAATTATAAACTCCTGAGTCAGTATGTCAATGTCAACTCAAAATGGCTCGTCTGTGTATTCCGTAGGCCATGGATGTGCTAATTGCAGCTTGGACTTCTCCAATTCATAATTACGATCCAATTTCTGTCAGTTCATTCTTGTCTGGCTTGTCATTAAAACACGCAATGAGCATTAATACTTCAAACTCAAGATCTGATGGCTTCAGGATGTAGGAGCAATGACCTGAGGGTTTTGTGTAAAATTGTCTGGCTTGTCATTAAAACACGCAATGAGCATTAATACTTCGAACACCGACTTCCCGTCACACTGTAGGAGCAATTCATCAGGTTGGTTAGATCTAAAATAGTAACATAAATTTTATATGATCACACTATATACAAA
Organism: Fraxinus floribunda; assembly: GCA_903798395.1. Lineage (NCBI taxonomy): Eukaryota > Viridiplantae > Streptophyta > Magnoliopsida > Lamiales > Oleaceae > Fraxinus > Fraxinus floribunda. Next base: position 3,165 of record CAIGRS010166560.1, on the reverse strand, counting down.
TTGATATATTTTATAGATCCATCGGCTCTACATTTTAGACAGTGATCCTGATACATTTGAAACAATTATTTCCTCTTCAAATTGACCTACATTGAGCATATATATTGGGCATTTCATCACGGCTGTATGAGATCAATATGATGCAGCTACATTATAAAAAATTTTAGGATTGTGCTACGGGTACAAAATGGATTACAAAAGGGTGTTCAAAATTGTCAAATGGCGGCCACCTATTGGGGAGCGCCTGTGGGGCCAGGCGCCCCCCCAATAGGGGGCATCTATTTGGCAATTTTGGACACTATTTTGTACACCAAGAATTATCCAAAATTTTATTGGGCCTTTTCTGTGTGCAAGAGAGGTGTACAGAAAACTTGTATTCTTTATCAGCTAATATAGTGTAAACTTACATTGACGAGTCGACGAAGATCCAACAAAGAGGGTTGCTCACTGTAAATCTTTATGTGCTTAGCCTATTTCCAGGTTACTTTTTCTATTATTATTCTTGCCAAAAGGACGGGAGTTTAATCCATAACAAAATTGGTGCGTGCACCAAGTTTTTGGTGTATCCTTTTGTGATAGGGGGCTGATGTTAAGATTTGAGGTTCCACCTTCAAAGGTCAACCTTATTAAGAGGAGTAGTCCAAACTCTTATAATTTGGTCTATGATTTCATCTTTATTCGATGTGAGATTCTATTTTTAACATAACCCCGCAAGATGACGGCTCGTTTAAGCAAACCAATTTTGAAATCCGTGTGCTCATTTTTTGAGTCTCAATTGGATCGAATTGCTCGTTAGAACTTAACGGGCACTGATACCGTTTTAAGATTTGTGGTTCAACCTTCTATTCTATCTCTTAACATGCCCAACGAGCGATTCGATCCGATTAAGACTCACAAAAGTTGAGTACACGGATTTCAAGATTGGTCTGTTCAAACGAGCCGCCATCTTGAGGGAGCATGTTAATGAATAAAATACAACATCGAATAAAGATGAAAACATAGACCAATTTATAAGGGTTTGAGCCACTCTTAATAATGTTGATATTTTAAGGTGGAACCCAAATCTTAACAACTGGCACCAACTTCGATGGTCGCTTATTCTAGCAGGCCTCGAAATGCAGGAAAACTTATTATAACTTTCTTTTTGCTGTCAAATCTAGCTAAGAAAAAAAAGGAGAGAATTTTCGCAATTCAGCTCAGAATAAAAGATGCAGAAGAGAGGTAGAGGAGAACAAAGTAGGACCATTACAGGTTACAGCTGCTGTATTACTTGTGCATTGCTAATGTTTACAAGAATAGTTGACTAACTGAATAACTACCTTAAAATCCTCAAGTTTTGCTAGAACTTGGTAGTGTCTTGAACAGTCTGCTGTACATATTTGATGAACTGCGTGTATTTTACAGGCTCCTGTATATTTGTATTACCTAAATCAACTCCTCTACCCAGTCTCCAAAATCAAATTTTCCATTACAGCGTTCAACTGCACTTGTCACTTCTTGAAATACATTGACACTGCAGGGTACAACCAGGCCATTGCTTTGCTGAAATCCAAACTCATTGTAGGCCTTCTCTAGTAATATCTTGAACAGAGGGTGGGACAGATAAGCTGTTGGGACTACGAATCTTTGACGATCCTTACCTACGTACACTGCAAAAGTGCCTGCGGGTGTGGCGGCGGCGGTTGGGGAGGCTCCTACTTTGTCGTCCCTGAGCAAACACTCGTATTTTTGTGATAGCTGGCGGTCGGCATTGCCAATTACCTTAACCTTCTTGGCTAGTTTCTTCATTGAACCAAGCTTCTTTTCCAACATTTTGTTGAGTAGAGAAAATGGTGGGTGAAAGAGGAAGAACTCGACTGTTGGCTGTTGCAGTGAAGGAAATGGTGGGTGTGGGTGGTTTTGTAGTGTCGTTTTATGGGGGTGGGTGTGGGGGTAGAGTGGGGGGTGCGAGGAATGTTCCAGAAGGGGTCAGTTTTGACTTTTGAAATAATCGAGAGCCTATAAGTGATTTATTTCTATCAAAAGATTTTCTTCATTATTTTATTTTAATTTTCGTTGACGTAGGAACCCGCGGTCGCTACCCGTGAATGCTCACTGAATAAATATCGCTCCATGTGCAGTAGCTGGAAAAATCACGGAGGAGAGATAAACAGCATTAGGCAAGCCTGGTGCAACGGGTCCGATCGAGAAAGTGTTGGTAGGGGATTCGAACTTGTGATATTCGGTCTCCGTCGTTCACCTGTTTCACCAACTCGGTCACCCCGAATGGAGCATTTTCTTCATTTACTTTGACTTATCAGTAGTTAAGAGCAAATAAATATCACAATAACAAATGAAGAGACGCCATGTATATAGGTGGAATTAAACGTTAATACAGAGGAATTTATAGCATTAAGAAATAACATATCCAAAAAAAGATTCAAAAAGAAAAATCTCACAAGCAAAAAATTAATTTTTTTCCTGGGTTATTAAACGTTAAGAAATAACGTGTCCCAAAAAGTAAACCTTTTTACGAGCAGAAAAAGTAAATATTTCGTTGGCTATCAATTACTTCTTCAGAAAATAAAATAAAATCAATTGATTGTTGCTGAAAGAATCTAAACTACTATTATTTTTTAAAAATATTTTTATTTTATGGTAGAATAATCAAACCAAGTACGAAACCTTCTTCAATAAAACTTTGTCATCTTTAAATATTGAACCAACAAACTTATTTTAACTTAAGGGAGAAAGAGAGTGGTGACCCTCAATTCAATTAAAGAAAGAAAGAAATAAGGGTATATTCTTAAAAATATATATAAAATAAATAAATAAAAGTAAACGAAGGCGGCATTGTTTGTATTCTGGTAGAGGATTTTCCACAAGTCATTGGAAGTAATTGACTTATTTTTTGGGTTAGAATGGTTGACGTGACAAAAGCTCCATTCACAACGAGACACGATGGGAGTGATCATTCATCAAGAAGAAAAGACTTTGGGAGTAATAAAAACTTCACGGGTCAATGCTAGACATGTAGAAAATATTGTTTTCTTTTTTGGTTTTATTGTAGAAAATGAATTTTGTTTTTTTAAGTCTTGAGAGTGGTTGGAGTCTCAAGTTGAAGGACGAACCATGAGCACACAAATAGAACCAGGAGCAGAATTATGAGTGTTAGAATTTGGGTGT
>CAIGRS010166551.1:0-11911 GCA_903798395.1 Fraxinus floribunda | reverse complement strand
GCATAAGTAGATTCCCAACAATATGACCATAGGTAATATGTGAAATTTCTTTTTTGATTATATCTAATCATGTTGATTGTTGGATGTGATTGATCCTCTCAGAATTTTGAGTTTAACAAATATTTTCCATGACAGGTGTGTGAGCTCCCGAAGTTCAAAGTTTGAAGGTTTATAATTGTATTTAATTTAGCTCATGTACACTTCTATGGTTATACAAGATATGTGGAGAATATGTTGCACACTTACCTGACAAAAAGATAAAGAATTCTTACTATATTTAGAACTCAGTATAGTCAATTGAGCGCGAATGGCATTCGTGAATGACATTTGTGAGTGGATCCATGTCTATTTTCTTGCTTTGAGTTTCATTTTGTCTAATGTAACATCTGTAGAAGAAATAGGACCTTTCTTTTCGTTTCGGCAATGGAACTTGAAAAAACTGGTGTATAATCTATGGTTTATACAAGAACGGTAAAATATGATAGCTTAATGCTAAGTGCTTGTTCAGTTGTGAAAATAGTGTTCGGGTATTGAGATTTCATTATTTTTAGTCTAAGATCCAAGTAGTTTGGCGGAACATTGGTAGATGAGTTGGTATTTATAATAGTTGAAAAAGGCCAAAGTCTCTGTCCAACCGGACGACTAACCTGACGTCCGGTTCAGAACCGGATGACCCATCTTACCGTTAGAAACACTTTTGTCAGAACGGTAAAAAAGGTGACCGTTGCTGGTGAATCGAACGTCCGGATGACAAAGTTCCAATTGGCCATTTTCCTTTTTATTTTGTTTGCAAATAATGTTTTTCCCTAGTTTTTCAATGTAAGTTTGTCTTGATGATTTTGTAAGAAAATATGTTGGAAAAACTTTCATTTGAAGAAAATATGAAGAACAAAACATGGATAAATATGGATCCAAGTAGTTTGGCGGAACAATTGGTTGATATCATAGCTGTGTCTGGCAAGAGGCCTAGAAATGGTTTCTGTTGAGAACTTTGACATTAATTTATCCATATTTTTGAAAGACGGTACTGCCTGTTAACTCCAAGACTTACTATCCAAATGTCAATAGATATTGCTGATCATTACATCAATTCTTCATACAGGTATTTTCTAAATCTCTTCTGAAATTATCATTACTATAATGAACTACGAATGAAGTATTTTCCATTCTCATAAATTTCTCAATTGCTTTTGTGGTGGCAGAAAAACTGTATTTTGGATTCTATTTGGAATTAGTAATATTTCTTTTTATTGATGATAGAAGAGTAGATACTTGACTTGGTTTAAGTATTTGTTTATCTAATTCATGGACATGCCTTAGCTTTTTGTAGCTGTTAAATCAGTCCTGAACTATTACATTATTTCCCTCTTGGGGTTTCTCTCTCTCTTTTTTTTTAATGCAAATTCAACATTAATGCATTTTGTTTCTGAATCGTTGTTCATATTTATGCTGCAGTCATCATATTTACAGTGATCTGTTGTATTCTTGAATTTCTTTTCTCAATCTTCAATTAGTACATTGGATTATAAAAGTCTGATAATTTCACTTTCTGCTTTATCCATTGTTTATATTTCTTGTTCAGGATCAATTACTATAATTGCTCATTCTAGCCAGCAGATATAATTTGAAGTGTTTCATTGAATATTTGGTTTGGAAATTAAATGTAGGTATTGACTTCTTGGAATCCAGGCCATCTAATCAGCTGCAGCGATAGCACTGTATGTCTCATAGCAAAAAAAGAGTTTTTACTCTCCACGTGAACAAACATTTTTTTTTTAAAAAATATCTTCATAACCCACCACTAATTTCACCAAAAGGACAACTATCCCTTACCAAAAACCACATAATCACCTTTGACAACCCACTTCCTACACCATTTTCTAAAACCCTTTACTTCCAATACTAAACAAACATTTTTGCCTGCCATTAAAAAGTTCCCAGTCTGCATTCAAAACAGAATCCAACTTCGACTGCACTGATTCTAAATTTTCATCATTTCCATCCACGACCATGTGTCATCTCCAACAGCCATTCTCTACAAACTTTTGCTTATAATAGTGAACAAAAATTATTGTCTACCACTAAACATTTTCCAGTTTGTATTAAAAATATAAATCTAACTTTCACACCACTCATTCTAAACTTGAATCATCGCTTCCCACTACCACCTCATCTCTCAACATACAACACATAAAATTAAACCTTCTCCCAGTTTCTTCTTCAACCTCATTTGCTCACTGTTAACTTTAACCTGGTAATTTCTTTTCTTTCACTTAACTTTTCTATTTCTAACCATTTTCATCTACTAATCAAATAGAATTCATTGCAGCTAAAGATGGCCACAGACTACAAACTCATACATGACATCAAACCAGGAGAGTCTGGCTGAACTGTAAAGGCAATAGTTTCAAAAAATGCTCTCCCAACAAATCTCAAAATAGCCCATTGAAATACCAACACATTTGGTTAATGAATCCTAAGGTAAATCTTCCCATATAGTTTAAGTTCATTTATCTTCCCCCACTAAAAGTATCCATTTCACACCAAAAATCAAGAAGCTGATAAATTTAAGGATCTTCCATCCTCTATGTTTCTATAAGAAAGCAAAACTGAGGATAATACTGTCATATTAAACAACCTTAAATAACCTCAAACCGTACAATAATTGCCACAGCCTAAAATGACCAACACAGATAGGATGAAAGGGACTTCTAACTTATTCTGGTTGTGAAATAAAATCATACAATGAATGGAAACAAGGAGGTGGAAATAGCTCCTAGAAGTTTCGTAGAAATTTGATTTCCTATAATTGCATTCTTATGTAACTATTTCTTCAGATGTCCATTATCACACTATTTTATCAAACATTCTTGGCTTCCCCTATAATTGGATTCTTGTCTATCAACACCACAAGTGTCATGGGGTTGGCAGAAGCTATCTGTTCAAGAGTACAAACAAGAAAAAAATGGTAAATGCAAACTATATAAAATTATATTCAAACAATGAGTTAAGTCCAGATGTAGGAAAGTTGTCTTGCATAGTGTGTATATGTCTAGGGTTCCACTTCTTTCTGATACTATGCCATTCAAATGATTCCTTGTAATATACTCAGTTGGGAGAATGCAATATGTACATAATTTGGATGGACTATGTAAAAGTTTATTCATTATGACTTCCATTACTCTGGTTTTAAGGAGTACTTTATGAACTTTAATGGATTGTTCTTTGTTTCCTTTCTCCTAGATTGAGTGTTAGTGAAAACTTGATCCTTTAAGCATGGCTTATGGTTAACACATGATAGATCAATCTTGAGCAAAAAATAAACCCAAGCACACCCTTGGTGTGTGTATATGCGTGTAAATGCATATGTAGCTCAGTAGGTTATATTATCAATTGATATATTGTATTTTTGATCAATTGATATTTCTTTGAGGCAGATCATTGATTACTCATCTTAATATGGCTTTTCTCGATGTTGATAAAAAAATCTAACTATCAATTTCTTTCTTGATTTTTTGTTTTTGTTTTTTGTTTTTGTGATGTTAATTTGTGAGCGAATTAGATATGCATTAACATAAAAAACTTTCAAAATTTGTTGATGGATCATACTTGCAACGTATGGAAGATTGAAATTGACAAATTTCCTAAGATCACGTTAAAATTGATATATTTTACAGAACTATGGATTATTTTTTAATTTGAAGCAATTTGTTGTACCATATTTAGTTAAACTACGTGTACGCTAGGACAACTGTGTTTTAAAGATTCAGGTCCTTGTGTAAATATTTGTAATTCTTCTATGCTAATAAACATGATGTTCTGAACACTGAACTGGCATGCTTTGTCTTACTGCAAATTCTACACTATTATTCATTTCACTTGTTATCTTTCCTCTCTTATAAAATCTCACCATAATGCTTAGGCAAGTGGAAAAGTTTATGAGAGTAAATGGGTCATACGGGAGAGGGCCAAGAGGCCATATAAGTTTACATCATGTTCATTGCGCTCATGAATTGCTGGCGTTGCTTAAGAATTTATAAGATTAGGTGTTGTAATCGAAATTATATTAGGTTCTTTTGGTCTCTGTTCTTGCTCCTTTTTTGTTGTGTACCTTGGCTGAATGCTCACTGAGGAATTTTTGTAGCTCTATACTCTCTTGCTTTCACACAGCCACTCATCAAATGGTAAAATGTTTATGACTCATTCTTTAAACTGCAGTTTAAGGAGATGGGTGGAAGAAGCCGTCCTTCTGAAACTCCTAAGATTGCTGAACAACCAATTGAGCAGAAGAAAGGCTTTGCAAACTGGATGAATAAAATAAAGCCTGTTAATGAGGAGAAAGATCACTGGGTAAGATGGTATTCCTTTATTTTGTTTAGTTGAGTGGGTGAAAATTTTCATTAATACTTGTTTTCCTATGTGTTACCGAATAAAATTCATTTGTCATGTATTAGTTGTCCAAATATCTCTGAATCGTTGAATCACTTGAGAGGTGTTTGTATAAGTTTATAGTATTGATGTAATTGTATGGGCTTGAACATAAAATTACATGGCTCATCTCATATCCAGCTTAAGTTATGGGAAAAGTAATTTTTTCCTTTGGCTTTTATGATTGTAAGGTGCCTATCTGGAAATTATTTTAGAAGTGGCAAGTTTTCATGTGGAAAATGAAAAAAGATGGGGTACCTTTTCCATAAAATAAGTTGTATCAATTTCAAATCCTCCTAATGCCAGGACATATGTAAAGTATAACATAAAATTAGTTTTCCATTATTACTAAGATTACAAACATTACAAAAAATAACTAAAAATCACTCAACGTCATTAAGTAGCCAACTAAACTGCAACACGTGCATTGCACGTACGTCCACTAGTAATCAAAATACGAGTCTCTTGTGTATTATGATCATGACAGAAGAGAATCATTTCTATACAATAAAATCACTCAAATAATGCTTTCAAAGATAAGCTCTGAAAGAGGAAAATTGCTTAACCTTGAAAAGAGAAAAGCTACGTTGTATGCCTAATCTACCTTATGCCAGACTCCATGTCATCGAAAGTTGAGTTTAAGCGATTTTCTGCAATGTTGTTCGGCATAGATTGATGATTTACTTGTTGCATGCTGATTCCATTCAAGGGTTGGACTGTTTGTGGATTGGAACGGGACTCCTCCTGCGCTCGGAAATAGGCATAGGGACCCCATCCTGCCATCGATGGACAACCAAGTAAGTGCATTGTAATATAACAACCTCTTGATCGTGATGGAAACAAATATTCAACAGTTTTGTTCCTCGTCATTTGAAATTTATATCAAAACTTTTAGATGTAAAACAGGAGGTATCAATCTATTCACTGGAAGGGGCTGTATGGCTTTTCTTCCTCTGACTGTCTTTCCTACCGATAAGCTACCCCAACAAAATCCAGTGTTTTCAAGGCTAGAGTGTCGGGATTTTGTTGGGGTGGGTTTATAAAGGCATTGATCCAGAGAAACTAGTGCATCTACTGCCCTCCAGGGGTTTTTTATATGCTCAGTTCCACAATCAATCCTAGTTTCATCTATTTGGGGGAGGTCAAATCATATAATTTTCAATGATTTGTTCCTAATAAGTGCTATAACACACATTTCAAAGACATCAATGATCAATTTGTGTAAACAACTGAAAAGAGACTTAAACTTCGCTCGAAGATAAAATTGGCCTTCTTAATAATATATCAGTGTTGTGTCTCAAGCAAAACAGAATTCATCTAGTCCAAATATCTTAAAAACCTTTGGAAACAAATGAAATATTCATGTAACAATGGTATTTCACACTGTACATTCACTTAAACGAAGAGCAAAATATAGGATAAAAACAAAGTAAAAATGCTACCTTCCGTGTGGTATGGAGGTGGGAAAAACTGTAGATAGCAGAATGTCGCAACGACAAGACCTGAAAAGGTATACAGATGTAATGCAAGGGAAGATAGAAAATAATCCGATTGATTTAACAGTCAGTAAAGAACACACCTAAGAGACCCCCGGCAAATACATCTTGCCAGTGATGCCAGTAGTCATCAACACGAGAAACTCCAACAAGACATGCTGCAAGGATAGGAAGAAAAAGAATGCATAGTTTTGCCACATGACCCCTCTGATCAAATGCTTTAATTTTTCCGGCCAAGTACAATGACAGAAATCCAAGACCTGCAAATGACCCTGAAATTTGTGCTACATCTTGTTAGATGATTAGTTCACGAACATTGGCAATAAAACTCGGGTAAGAAAGTTGTTCGTGTCAACATGACAGTGAAATTTCATCTCTCTATATTATGCACAATCTCTTGTGATACATACAGAAACTTCTAGGATTAAAGCAAACAATAAGAGAATTACCGCTTAAATTCTCATACCAATAGTCACTTCAGAAATACAGGATCAAAATCGCCTAGTTCGAATCCACATAAATTCTTAGGCAATTTTGACCATTTGTCTTACCTTAAACTTTTGCATAATCGAGCTAAAACTAGCACAAGGCAAGAGGCATCACTTACATGAAGTATGGCCACTTGGGAAACTCTTGTGTCCTTCCTTTATATCACTGTCTTTACCATGACAGATCACATTGCCCCAACGATCATATAACTGTTAAAGGAGCAGGAAATATAAATTGTAACTTCGGTACCGACTATATTCATCAAATATAAGGTGACTCTTTGTCGATACATTAGAAAAGAGGGCTTTAAATTATAAACAGCGTGAAGATAAATGTAGAAGCGTCATACTGCAGCGAATAATTAGTTTAAACCATAAATTATTATGAACAAGAAATTCATAATGCCATGTGAAATCCAAAAATTATATATAAATGCCATTGCACAGTATAATGATATTGAAAATAGAGAATCTAAATAGGGAAGTGATGAAGTAAAAAGGCATAGAGGGTCTAAGATGACATACATCTTTCCCATCAGGAAAACAACGCCAGAAAAAGTCGGGCCGAGGTCGGCCAACTGCATTTTTAACTGCATCTGTTAGGACACCAGTTATTAGCACTGCAAATAAGAGTCCTGCAGTTCAATTGCTGAGCAAGTCAGGCACCCGAAGGAGAGAGGTGTACACAATTTATACTCTGTATAAGTTCTAGAGAGAAAGCATAATATTACCTAGTATGCCGTGGTGCAGATCATATACATCTCTCCTACGCAGATAGAAGAGCAGAAAAATGGCAATAGGCAGTAGAACTGCATACAGCTGTTCATCAAAAAGATTATATTGTTTCCACTTTGTTCCATTAGCATATATTATAAAAAAACAATCGACAAAATTATGAGTAAATCGACTGAAGACTACGGATAATTAGCATCTTCATAAAATATTCAATCTCAGGAATAGCCATGTCATTCCAGTTTCATGCCTTCTCTTTTCAAGAAAAAGATAAGCGGCACAGACAAAATCGATGTATTTTGTGAAGAAAAGTAAAGATCATTGTATGAAGCTCGACTCCTCCATAAGAGGATATGGAGCAGATCACTGAAAGCAAATCAAGGTTAATTAAATATAAGAAACTATATAAAACCAACATTTTCAAAATCCAACTCAATTTAATCCAGCTAATCATGAAAGCTAAATCAAATGCATCACCTATTTATTTTGATCACTGAAGGAATAGATAATTCAAATGTGTTTTCATCAAACAATGTAGCAATAAAATGATACTCACAGGAACAGCCCACACAGGTACTGTGTTATCTTTCATGGGATATTTGAGATCTATCATCATGTCCTTCCCAACGAAACGATAGAAAGGATGAATGATATTTAGAATGACCTCTATTACAGCAAGAAGCAGCAATATAATCCAGTCATGCTTATGAGTCCTTGCAACTGTTGCCCCGTGTGACTTAACAGTATGTCGACATCCAAGCTCAACCTCGTTTGCTCTGCCCTATATGTTGGAAATGGAATGAATCAGCATTATTTATATTGTATATCGAAGTTTATAATGCAATAGAATATCCATTGTAATCGACAAATTCAATTACGAAAGGCACTTTAATTGGGAAATTGCTGTATAATCTTTAGTTCGATGTCAGTTAATATTTTTCTGTTATACATATCTTGCATGATTAACAGGGTCACATACCTAGCTATCTTGCAAAAAGCAAAGTAAAACAACACAAAAAGATAAAGAGTTTAGACAGGATCATCAGTAATCATAATCTAATGAAGTGTCATCAAGAAACTAGGTTTATATCATAAACAGCATAGTTACAAGCATTAGAAATGACTAAAACTGAGAAAAAAGTTGAAAATCAGATCATTCTTGACTTAGAACCAGAAATTATCAATTAAAGCATGATGTTCCATATACAGAGATACGGTTCAAAAACTTACATGTATTAAATTTATCTCAATTTTAATATAAACAAAAATTCACCATCCAAAATCCGACTCGTAATGGACAAATCTTAATATGGAGCTAATACCAAATCGACTCATAGTAGAACCTTTTCGGTTCATTGTTCTGATCAACACAAGTGGTACACGGCAATACTTTTTCCAAAAACACCACTAGATTTTTTGAATAAATTAACTAGTTGCAGAATTGAACAAATCAACAAGACTGGTGTTTAGAATAATTCGTCTCTATCATTGAGTAATAAACCGATGGGGCCAAAGAAATTAAACATTTAAACTGCATAACACTAATCCAAGCAAGCTACTTTTAGTCTTTATATTATATGATCCACAACTTAAAAAAATAAGTATCTTAATAAAGTTGAACCATTAATTACTTCTTAACGTAAGCAATTTCTTGAAAAGCATAAATCTTACATTATTAGATAACATCTAAAAAAAGTGAAAAAGAATAAAGAAACAAAATCTCTTACAAACCTCTAACATATGCCCGAAATTCGGAGCACGAAAAAAAGATATCCTATCCTTCCAACTCATTTTAAGTACTTCACGCCACTGGTTCCGGATCCTATTTGAAACAAACGAACCCACAAAAGCAAAGATTTCAATAATTTAGAATGACAATAAGTGAATAATAATACAAGTAAGAAGAAAGATTCGGTCAAATAACATATAACAGTGCTTAAAAACTCAAAGATTTAGTGAAACAAACATTACCTTCCAGATATGCTACCTGGGGCTAAGTGACAACAACCAAGAATTTCTAGGCGTACGGTTACGAAAAGTTTAATGGAGCCCAAATTCTTGAATGTGATAACAAGAAAGAAAATGATAGAGAAAAACAGAAAAATGGGAGTGGGATGGAGGGTCGAATTTAAATTCTTGAATGTGATAACAAGAAATAAAATGAGAAAAACAGAAAAATGGGAGTGGGTTAGAGGGTCGAATTTAAATTTTGGAAATGAACGAAACAGTTGCCGGCCGTTTAATAATCCTAGATTGTCGTCATCGCCTACGTACAAATTCTTGAATGTGATAACAAGAAAGAAAATGATAACAGAAAAATGGGAGTGGGTTGGACTTGGGGAGGACACCGAGACTTTAATTTCATTTTTGGTCACTGTATGNAAATTTTGGAAATGAACGAAACAGTTGCCGGCCGTTTAATAATCCTAGATTGTCGTCATCGCCTACGTACAAATTCTTGAATGTGATAACAAGAAAGAAAATGATAACAGAAAAATGGGAGTGGGTTGGACTTGGGGAGGACACCGAGACTTTAATTTCATTTTTGGTCACTGTATGACGGATTGACTAGTATTAAAAATGGGATAAATTGACTTTAGAGACTCAATTAAAAGTTTACTGAGAGTTTGATAACCAAAAGTACAATTAATTCCAAATTTTTAATTATCGATAGTAGGTTGGGGGCACCCTATATGACTCAATGACCCAATTGTTACGCTTCATGAATAGTAAAGCAAATCTCAATTTTAATTTAAACAATCTTGCCATACATTGATTTTAGGATTTTGTTACATATGCGTCAAGATTTATAAAAGGAATTACATAATCTTATGAGACGTTCTATAATTTATCAGTTTAAAATGCAATCACTTTTTTTTATCTAATCTTGTCCATCCACATTATTTTTTAAAACAATTTATGTACCATTTTGACGTGTAAGTAACAAAATCCTTGATTTTAATAACACTTTAAACAATCATTAACACATGTTTTTACAACTCATGCAATGTCATCTAGGAATAACAAGATTCTTGTTGCCAAAAATAATAAATTCCTCGTAGAAAATTCTAGTCTATTTTCACCTAATTATGTCATTTTTGCATAATCATGAAATTTGGAATGTATAATCACCGGGTATGTTTTGCTAAATGATTTATCTATGATTTTTATGTGATTTATTTTCAAATTTTAGTTTAACAACATAAATAGGTGGCTTATTTACGTTGAAGCGTAAGATATATCATGTTACATGTAACTGATAATTTTTAACGTTTCGTAAAAATGAAATCTTAATTTTAGTAAGAAATATAACATATAAATCTTAATTGAGTCCCTCAAGTTTAATTTATCTCATTTTTAACGTTTCGTAAAAATGAAATCTTAATTTAGTAAGAAATATAACAGATTGACTACCGTTAAAAATGAGATAAATTAAAGTTGAGGGACTCAATTAAGATTTCACTGAAAGCTTGATAGCTAAAGTAAAATTAATCCCAGATTTTTAATTATGATGAATTGTAGGTTGGGACTTGGGAGCACCTACATGATTCATTGACCAAGTTGTACGCGTCATGAATAGAATAATGTGGAAATTAGGCCCACTGCCATGAAAAATGAGCAAATTAGATTAATGAACTTGAAACATTCAATAGACGGAATTAATACGCCCTAAAATTGTTCCACAAGCCCCCCAAACCAACTGATTACGAAGAAATACCCCATCCCACCTCACCTCACCCCACCACCCCCACCCCAAAACCCACGATTCACCCAACGAAAAAGAAGCATCTTCACACATGCAAAGAAGAAGGCAATTCATCCACCCATTAAAAGCTGCACCCACACGATACCACTAATTATGGACTCGAATCCGGGTTGAAGAAAGTGAATCAATAGGGATGAAGAGAAAATCAAGTTTTGTTGAAGAAAATCCAAAGAAAAAGAAGAAGAAAAAAAAATTCATAAACCTGAGGTTAGTTAATTTTTTATTTTAACTTGTTCATGACTTGTTCAATTTTTATTTTGAAATGCTTATTTTCTTGTGTAATGTATCTTGCATTTTGTGTAAAAACGAGTTATGTTTTGTGTCTTTAGGGTTTTGTGATCTCCCCTAAAATGGTGATTTTCTCTGAAAGTGTCACTTGTAAAATTACGATTCAATAACAATATCTAGTATTTCTGATTCATTGGGTTAAAAGAAAGAGCGGCTTAAACTATTCAAATGGCAGAGATTGCAATGCTTCAGTTCCAATGAGTTACATTCCCAAGAATTCTTTAAAATGCGAAAATTCCAATGCTATTTCTTTGCCGACGAAGCATTTGAAGCACAAAGAAAAGCTTGATAAAGGTTTAGAGCGAAATGTGCATAGAGTTGAGTTTTCCAACTATTCGCACTAGATCTTTGTTTTGAATCTTAAAACTTTGGATCATGATCGGATAGCCATTGGAAACGTGGATTATGGTATTGAACTTGAGGATGAAGAAGAAATTGAGGGCAGTGTTTGTGCAAAACCCACAAGTGTACGGGATTGTTGACAAGTAATACGTGATGAGTTAAAAGTTATCGTCCCACAGGAAATAAATTTCAATCAAGTGTATTAATTTTTATTCAGATTCAAAGTAAGCAAACAAAATACAATCTTGATTTTAACTATTCTAAATTATTCTAAGAAAGCATGTAAAATTCGAGTTTTGTATCTATATAAGATGAATGTATTGGATTACGAATCCACCTATTATAATCCATTTCAATTCTCAATTATGTAG
>CAIGRS010166541.1:0-10901 GCA_903798395.1 Fraxinus floribunda | reverse complement strand
AAACCGTAAAAAGTTCAAATACACTATGCTTCTGATTATGGACATAAGCGTGCATATCAATATTCTTTGTGGAATCATATTGATAAGAGAAAAGCTTTCTAATTTGAACTGTAAAGAAAAAATCTATTGGTTTATATTTAGGTGATCTATTATGCATCTTGAAACATATTAAATATTTTGCATCTTGAAACATACCTAGGTGATCTATTATGCATATTGATATTACTTCCTTTTCTGCATGTATTAAAATCATCGAGCGTCGGTATTTGGGGGTTACCGAGTAGCCAATATTGGATTAAAAATGCAAGATTGGAGGACCAATATTGAGCACCTTCACTTCGTACGGATATATCTAAAATAGCTTCCTTGAACATGCTAATTGGAGATCCTAATACCAGTTTTGTGAGAAGGAATGGAGAAAAGGAAGGAGCAATTAGATTAAAAGAGACTGCCTACTGAAAGACAACTTTGAAACGTTTTACATCATCTGAACATAGATTGAATCCAATCTGAATATTCACAAACCAAGTAATTAGGCTGGATTTTGTAGAATGTTCAGTTGTATATGGCTATGGGTGGTAGGGAATACAAACATTTAGCACGAATGACCATACAAACGACATGCTATACATTGGCTCTCAGTGATGGACAACACTGCACACAACTATGAAGAAGCTTTGACCTTTATTTCTTTTTCTAATCTTATCCAATCCTATCCAATTTAGCATACCAAACATGCATAACTATCCTATAACCAAGCAACTTTGTAGTCACAACCACAAAATGTACTGTTAACTATTGCCTCTCAAACTGTTTACCGATATCCTTGTATGCATAGCTTATTTTAAAATAAATTTTAAATGACGACGGGTAACATTTTTATGTGTGTTATAATTTGTAATACTCTTTTCCTTGTTGAATGTTTTACATTAACTCTGCACAATTATTAGCTAGGAACTGATATTCTATTTACACATAAATCTACAATAAATACTATCTATTCTGTATTGAATTTCACATCTGTGCACAATTAGCCAAATACAAATCGAGAACAAGTGTATTTATGTATGTTTCCAGTTGAAGTGTGACATGAGACCAAGTGTCTAAGTTTGAATAGGTGAAAAACAAAATTTAGATTACTTTGATGGGGCTAAGGATTTCACGTGTGGAGGGTCTCGTTTAGGATAGTAAATGCTAATTTGAAAAACATGCAAGGAAACGAAGACATTCAATTTGGGAAGGATTAATAAAGTACAGCATAAGGATCACTTCTAGAAACTTTCTTTGACCTAAACAGCAGATTCCCAGTGATAATGATATATCAACCATTTCAGGAACCACAATCACAAGAAGGTTTTTACTATATGACCTCACGCTCTCACTTCGTAGTTTAATAAACCTAATAGAGATTGAAATTCAGACAAGCATAAAGGCTTCTTCAACTTCTCGGGGGTCAATTTAAATTTTTACACAATCCAAATAAGCAATTTCAGTTTTGTTATTCAAAATAGAATTTCAAAAACGATATTTTATTTTTCTAAATAAAACTGAAGCATGTATAACATCTTTGTTGCATCAGAATATTCTATGTATATTCTTCATCAGTATCCCCCCATTTATGTCACATCTCAATATTACTCAGAATCCTACTCCAACCTTCAGCAAAATTTTACGAAGGGATTATGCCATTGAGAAATTTGGAACCATGATAAATGTGTACATACTCAAACCCAGATAATCATAGACAACAGGACTCCAAGATAGCACAACAATTGATGACAAAGAACTAAAAATTATGCAAACGTAGGTGTTAAAGGTTGGAAAAGCATTTTCCAACCTGTGCTGCTAGGGCTGTTCCATCCTTGAACCCAGCTTTTCCAGTGCCTGCTAAGGTACTCACTCTTCTACTAGCTGGATCCAGCTTCTTAATCTGGTATTCCAAGAAAGCATCAACAAGTAAACTCACTTGGAAGTAAATTATTTTATTTGGCTAGTCTACTGTTCCGAATTAGAAGCAAATTATAAGAGTCTACATTTCTATTGATGCCTTAAAACTATGATAGCGCTGTAGCAATATAGTACTTTTGGTTAAATTATTTTATTTGGCTAGTCTACTGTTCCTAATTAGAAGCAAATTATAAGAGTCCACATTTCTATTGATTGATGCCTTAAAACTATGATAGCACTGTAGCAATATAGTACTTTTGGACCCACATTTATAGAAGCCATCACATTTTCATTTCAACATATAATCACAATACCTTGTGATTGTAAGAATCTGCTAGATAAATTTGACCATCCTTTCCACAAAAGACACCTAATGGATGTTGAAGAAGAACTTCAGTGCCTACTCCATCATGGTCTCCAAACTGCAAATCGAGCACAACTATGTAACAGGCGATGTTTTATCTCCACCGGGTTAACTGGTGAATCTAATTTTTAGTTAGGAGCATAAATACCCTAAACAAGTTGTCTGAGAAAACTGGATCACCCCCAGCAAGTAATCTCGATCCCCCTGTTTTTAGATCAAGTGCTCGAATGGAACTACTCTCACTATCAGCAATATATGCATCTTTTAAATCTGTTGAAACTCAAATGGCGAGGAATTAGCATATGAACTGGAAGTAATAAAGTATATTGCAGCTAGTGACTGAAATTGTAACTTCAATTGTTTCAATATGTTACTACTTACCAGGAGATAATGAAATCCCAGAAGGTTGTGCAAATGAAGTGCTTCCGGAACTGTATCAAAAGAGGATAGAGAAGCCCGAAATGAAAAGAAGAATAACAATAAGAATTGGGAATGGAAAAGGTTACAGGATGGTTTCAAGAAGTCCTTTCATCCCCACTACAAATACTCAAGTATAATGCACACACAACAGTTTCACCAATCAAATATAAAGAAGAGTACAGACTTAGAGCTACACTTCCCAATGCTCAATTATCCCTTTCAGCTTCTATAGTACTCAATTATCCCTTTCAGCTTCTATACTAGGCCACATAGTCCCAGTGATTTTGGAGTTAGCAATCTATTGTAGAATGGATAAAGTTCATGTAATATCAAGGTTTTAAAATATATGGTTCACCCAATAACATGAACATGTCTAACTACACATATCTACTCTTGTATAGTTACACATCTCTCCCTTTTTGGACAGTGTCTAATTGATACCTGCAGTGATTCTATCAACGGGTCACCTATCCTATAATACAAACTTCAACCAATTAATGAAAAACGAGAAGTCATCAATATAGTTTAATATATAAATATCTCAAGATGTGCTATCTTTATCACAAGCTTGTCAATAAATCAAAAACAATGGTGAATTGTCGAAGTGATTCTCTTTCGGGATTTTTCTTGTTCAGTAGGTCTACAATTCATTTCTTAGGAACAAGTACAAGATTAAGGCCCTTCATGGTAAATACACTTGGGAAATGTTTGTTATGAACATCGGCCTCTAAAAAGGAGATGCACTCTTAGCTTGGAAACAGAATGACTCGTATATTTCTGGTTTCTAAACGAACTTCATTATGGGAAGTGCCTATGTGCCCCTCTGCATTAGTAATATTGCATCAGACCTTGCCCTTGACCAAGGGTTTTAGACAAAATATTACTAATAGTGTCTTTCTTGACAATAAAGAGCGAATTCCTAGATACATGCCAGTTGCTGAAATCATCCTACTTTAAACATTAAGAACAGAGGGTATAGGGTTCAAATACACTAATCGCAAAGAAGTGTAACCCACCGAAGGAAACACGCTTTAAGTATATAAAGTTAGTTTATAAAGCTAAAACTGCTCAAGCACGTGTAAAGGATAAATCTAATTTAAAACAAATAAAACTGAAACTGGAGCATGCTTGGTTATGATTCACTCACAAGAAAGACACAGACAAATGCATAAATGGGAAGTCCTGTTACCTCGAACCGTTCACATTTCTTTCATAACCATCACCACTAAAAGCTCTTGTAATACCATCTAAAGTATTATGTTCCCAGATCTGATGCTGGCCAGCCATGGCCAGGTAAACAACTTCATTCACAGGATCAAAGCAAAGATCCCAGGGAGAATTGAGGAGCTGAAATATCACATGTTAAAAGATATTTACGTATTTTTTCCAGTCTAGGTAAATTGCTTAGATGGAAAGATTCTGCCTATTCTAACTACATGATAAGCATGCTATCCTCCATTGAGAAGTTTCTCATATATTTACAACATTTGATGTCCAAGGGTCTATTTTTAAATTTTGTACGTTCTAATCTTGCCTGTGTGGATCCTGATCCGCCACCTTTGTAGTCAGAACCTTTGGTTCCATTTCCAGCAAGTGTTTGCACCATCTCGTTGACAAAGTCAATCACCCTACATTCATAGAAGTTTAATATATTAACAAGATACAACTTTATTAATGTTCCATAATAAAGCTTATCATATCTATTCTTTCGAAAGTGATGATGAAATGTTTAACATCTAGAGTGAAAAGAAAAAGCTTTCAAGCTCTACTTTGACCTTCTCAAGATTACTCAAGTTCGAAACTAATGCAATGGATGGAAAACACTATCATGCTGGTTCTCTTAATGTTATAAAGGAAGGAACAAAAAAATTTGAAAACATATATATATATACACACACACACACACACACATATACAAATTAATTTTTTCTCCAATCCCTAACATCTTAAACTTTTAGATCAGGTGGTCGACGCAGTATAAAAGCAAATTAGCAAACTAAAGTCCTAAGTTCAAGTCTCTCCAACGCTCATTTATGAAAATTCAACGTGTGAGGCCTTTGATTAAAAATAATTGAGCTTGCATGTACGAGGGTGTATTGAAGTGTAGACTCCTTTCTCTAACAACTTAAGCGTTTACATGAGGTGGTTCAACAATATTACAATGGGCAGAAAACATGTAATAATAACATTAAACAAATCGCTCAAAAAATGCCTTGCTCTGAACTACTAAAATGTTGGTAATCAATGTAAAGCATGTTCTCTAATAGGGTGAAATTTCTACTAAAAAATAGAAATATTTAAAACGTGTAACAGAAAATGAATTGCGAAAAACATTTTTCTTTTAATCAAGTATCCAATCCATTTTTTCAATCCAATCCAAACAATCATTACCTCAGAGCATGGTTTTCAGTGTCTGCTACATACAGGAGATTTTTTTTCGCATTGTAAGCGAGACCCTACAAAAACATAAATACACTAATTTATTTTATTTTAAAGTAGCAGACCAAGAATAACTAAATGCACCAAGGGGGAAAAATATAATAAGCATACTGTTCCAAGAGAATGGTCATAAGCTATATAAAAGTATTAAAAAGAAAAATATCACCTGTGGCCGATTGAACATGGCATCATCAAAACTACCATCACGAAAACCCTCTTCTCCAGTGCTCCCAATTTGCATTATAAAGTTCCCATCAAGGTCAGTGACAACCTGGGCTCCATAAATGACAAAAATAGTTATTCATGTCTACATAACTTTGAAAAACCAAGACAACATACTTTCACTAACATTAAACGGGTACAAAACATGTGCGAATGGCCCATACTAATCAGACACAATACTAGTTTAAAGAGAGCTCTGGAAATTGAGAAGATTCTGTGAAATATCAACTTAATGATATAATAATTAGAAATTTGATGGAATTTCCACTAAAAATTCAAAAGTTGAAAGGACTTGACAGAAATACGGTCTGAAGTTTTTCTTAGATCTGATCTGAAGCTACAGGAATAGGATTGAGATAATCTGATATTTGGATGGGAATTGCTAAAACTCCTTTTAATCAGGCTGAGTCCTAAATATATTTATATCCCAAAATAAATGCAGCACAACAAATGTCTACAACGTGTTGTGGGGGCGGGGGCGGGGGGAAGGAGAGAGAGAGAGAGGACCTACTATTCGGTTATGGTTGCTATCTGAAATGAATAGTCGGTTGTTGAGGATGTCGACCTCCAGCTTACCAGGAAATTTCAAAGGGGATGTCAGCAAACGAAGATCATTCTCTTTCTCCAACCGCAAGGGAATAGGCCTGCTATCCAATAGATTATTTCTACCATAGAAGAGAAGAGCTGCTTCGATCAAATTGTCAAGATCCTTGGAGAAAAAAGCGCATAGATTATTCAAAATCATTTTTCAGTTCTTGACCACATGATAAGAATTTTAGTAATTTCAAGCTTTGTAAGTAAAATGCAATAGGCCATCTACAATGGGAAGAAAGAAGGAAAATTTTCTTACAAAAAGCACAAAAATGGAACAATGAGAATTTTAGTCTAACTTCAATGCTAGCAAGGACATCAATTCAAATCCTGGATTAGAATTCTCACTATTTCTTAGATTTCATCACGATTACATTTTTGTCTAAATTGATCCTTTCAGGGCCTAGGCAAACGTACTTTCATCAGAGAAGCTCCTCTTAGTCATCTTATAATTTCACATTAGAATCTGTAGAAATTGGCTGCAAGGTAGTTAGTCACAAATTTTTATTTGTCGAGGGTTTAACAAAGCCCCACTCAGGCCAGGGGTTGGAAATGGGCTGGAATGGTCTCAAGCCCAAAAACCACAGAGCTTTTTCCGTTAACAGACTGTTCTGATTCTCTTACTGATGCAGGCCCTGCGCTGAAGAAACGTGAAACCAGACCCTTTCATTGAACTGTGATTAGATGGGGCAGTTTCAGCCGGACCAGCAAATAAAACTATCTTCGATTTTATGGAAATTAGCCCAAAAATTCTGGAAAAAATGGTTAGCCTAAAACAACACGAATCCATCTTTTTCAAAACCTCTTCCAAAACCCTAGGGCTAAAATGTTTGACACAAAACTGAAGTATTTTAAAATTGTATACATGAATTGAAGGCTTGAAGGGGGAATGAAAGGGCATTATAATGGATGATGTAAAACATGCACAACAAATAACACGCAAGTGTGGGCAGACACATTTGTCCTTTTCATTTCATCGTTCCCCCTCCTCAAAATAAGAACCATCACCAAACAAACCCAACTACATATTTAATCACATACAAAGCATCACCACAACCACAATTTATCTGTCTGAATATTGAAGAGATAGAAAAGGACGAAAAGGAGAAAAGGAGAAGGAATAGAAGGCAAACAGAGGTGTAAGCAAAAATTCTCCAAAAGGGAACCAAAAAATAAAAAATGGGAAAGGTAAAAAAGAAAAGAAAAAGGGAAATTAGGACAAGGGTAGGGTGGCAGTCTAGGCCAGTAAGTTCGGATGAATCCCAAGTCCTGATTGGCTCTGACTAAGCCAGGACAGTTTGCTCTAGGGAATTGTACAGGCCTGATCATCCAACAACCCAGCTTGGACCACGACTGTTTACCACTTAGTGACTGGTCCGGACTCCTTGCTTGAGACCAGTTTTTTGTTGCCTACGACCGATCCAGGCAGTTGAGACTGAAATGTCCTGTTTGCCACCCCTAACTTACATATCTGGCAAAATTCCAATCAATTCATGTATATGCACTGGAATTTGATTCAACTTGTAGTGACTAAAAGGTCTATACACGCAATGAGAAAAAAAAAAAATAAGCTTGAAGATTCAGTAAATTCAATAGAACCAGATAGCATTATGAAGTTTTAAATACATAATCTGACGTTAGGTTGACATCATATGAAGAGAAGCAATTAGTGATCTAGAAAATAAATCAAACAAAAACAAGAAAAGAAGTTCCACAGAACCTTAGTTTAACAGGGTAAGCGTTACAAGTTCAAAAAGTTCAAAAAAGAAAGAAAAATAAAATCAATACAACTAGAGTAGGAAAAAGGAAATCTATATAGAACTTTGTGTACCTTTCGACGACCTTCACCTGATATTTGTGCAATCAACTTTCCATTTGGCCCAACAATGGCAAATGTAGGCCATGAATTTATACCCAACTCTCGCCATAAATACATATCACCATCATTGACGACCTAGGAATAAGAAAGTTACAAGTAGAATAGACCAACAATAATTCTTCAAGAATTTTCTTTTGATTTTATATTCAATTTTTTTGGTGTGTGTCTATCTGTGTGTCTGAATGGTTTTTATTTGTTAATACATCTCGTGCACACAGGAACTAACAATACATCTCGTGCACTGTTTTTATTTGTTAATGATTTAGTTTGTTAGGAGCTTTTCTAAATTAGTAGCGGGATAGTATTTGGAAATTTAGCTGTCTTTTGAAGTAGGGAGCTAAATGGGAATAGATTAGCTTTCCTTTTCACTGTTGGAGGTTCTTGAAGAAATTACTTTATTGCAATCCTTTTTTTTTTTCCATCTCTCGCTATTGTTCTTTGGTATATTGGAATGTTTGTAATGCATAGTGGCAGGAACTCATTCTTGAGTTATTCAGTCAACAAGTATGCATCTCAGGAAAGGGGTCATTACTTCCTCTAGGAAATTACATTCGCCCACATTTGATGCGTAAAAAGCTGATCACATACCTATCCATTAGTATCAAAATTGACAGTCACATTCTCAAGATTAATAAAGTTTTGACCATGAACTGACACAAAATCTATGACTGATGGACTTCCTTAGCGTATTACTTAGGAGCTTGCAAATTCTGTTTTCTTGTTTTTGTGCATCAATTTTCCACACACAAATTTCCTTCACCATTCTTTCCCTTTCTGTCAACTACTGCACCAACTTGGGCAAAGCTGATCTTATATCAGAAAATTATATGTTAAAGAAAAGGTTCTGCAATTTACTTACCGGATGAGAGATGCCATATCGTAGTACTGCATTGCGAATGGCTTCCAAGTCTTTCTCATTGTCAAACTTCGCGGAATGCACCCCTATAACAACAAACTGGGCAAAATAGCCACACAGTAATTCATTGCAAGGTCAGGTGAATTTTACATTTATGGCCACCCAAATGACTATCATATGGTAGAATTCCATGTTATCACGTGGCAATGTGTATGACAAGAACTCCTATATGTATACTATCTTGTTCGAGCTTATATAATACTGCTCCTCATGATATGACTGGTTCTCATTTGTTTTCATTTGATTTTTCAAACACAAATAATCAGAAATTTGTCCAAAGAGCCAATAACTTTGAAACTGAGTTTTCATTTATTTGTCAGTCCAACCTAGTAGCATTAACAAATAAAAAATTAAAGAATGGTGGTGGCTGGATTGCTGATGCAGAATAGGCCAATAGCCATGGATTACATGCTGAGCTTTGGATAAAGATCAAGAGAGTTAAGATTGCCACAACCCATTTCAATTTCTCCATACCTTGTGTTACTATGAAACAACAATAGCAAATATTCAAAAATGGAAACTCTAGAATAAACCTTATTTATCTAGTTGGCAAGCTGGGGATGCTTAATGTTTTTTCATTATGATAAGTTAGAGTGTTGGAATAAGTGTTACTAAAACTGGACCGGACCAACCGGTTCAACCAGAAAATCAGGAACTAGACCGAAATCAAGTCAAGTCACTTAGTATTAAGTCACATAGTATTAACTGCTTAATAGATAAACAATAAAATAACTGGTAAGCCTGACGGTTAAACCTTAAACTGCTGAACTGGCCACGATTTTTGAGTTCTTACTAAAAGGGACAAAAGCTCAAGTAAAAAAAATATTTATTAGGTCCACGTGCACATCTAATTTCACTGCCCTTCTGCTTGACCTTTCACACCATTCACCACAGCCATTTCATAAGGCTTTTTTCTCTCATCCCAACAATCAATATCCGCGGTATCAGTCACATAGGAGTATTTAGCCTTTCAAGGTGATCCTTGCTAGTTTACACAGGACTCCACATGTCCCATGCTACTTGGGTCAAAGTATAATCTGATGATGCTTTCGACTACTGGAAAATCGTCATTTCGTGCTACTATGCTTGTATTACTCTCCCCGATGTTCGAGTTAATCACCCAGCAAGTTAAAAAAGAACTAGCAGGTAATTAAAACCATTTTTTCAATGTCTAGCAAATCCTTATATATTAGGTGTTTGACACCCATTTTATTCAAAATATGTGTTTTTGAATAGTGATTGATGGAAGAATGTGTGCTTAAAAAGTAAGGATATTTTTAGGTTTATGTGTAATATTATTTTATTGATAGAATGTGTGGTTGAAACGAAGAAAGAGAATGAGAAAAAAATGAGTGTCAAACGGAGCAATAAGAAACATCAGTTTTTATAAATATATATTAATGCAAGATGTGGTTGTGACATATTCTCATTTTCTAAAGCATCTTTTAGTTTAGACAAATTGGTATAACTTTTTTTTGTGTATAAACAAGTTGCATAATCATAAATTTTGTAGGAAGATGTATGAAGTTGTATTTACTTAGAATTAGTTACTTATATATTTAGTCCATCGTTTGTTATAAATTTTTCATAGTGTGTGCATATATATAAAAATAAAAATTACTACCCGTTTGACCTGGTTGAACCTTTTGACCCTTGTCCTTCATTTTTCCTGAGTTGATGCTATGCCTGGTTTGAAAACATTGGTTGGAACACAATATTTCAGTTTTTAAAACTTCACCTCCTTCATAATTCTCTCCTCATTTGGAGAGTGATTTTATTGCATATTAGGTAGGTTGTAAATGATAGGAGTGAGTTTAAAGGCTCTTCAACTCTAATTTTGTTTCCTTTTACATTATACAAGTCAATAATAAAGTAAATTAGANTTTGAAAACATTGGTTGGAACACAATATTTCAGTTTTTAAAACTTCACCTCCTTCATAATTCTCTCCTCATTTGGAGAGTGATTTTATTGCATATTAGGTAGGTTGTAAATGATAGGAGTGAGTTTAAAGGCTCTTCAACTCTAATTTTGTTTCCTTTTACATTATACAAGTCAATAATAAAGTAAATTAGAATCTTATTTTGTTGAACCACTTGAATAAATATCTTAAGCTATTAGAGA
>CAIGRS010166480.1:0-27808 GCA_903798395.1 Fraxinus floribunda | reverse complement strand
GTGAGAGTCCCAAGTAACTCTAGATAAGGGAATTCTGTAGAATTCTGGAATTTGAAGAGAGAGCTTGAAAATGCAGCTGTAGAGGAGCTCTGGAAAGGAGAAGCACTGGAAAAGGGAGAGGCTATGGTAAAGGAGCTCTGGAACCATAGGAAATCAGAGTGGAAAGTGAGATTGTGATAAATGTATTTTTTGGAAATCAATATGGAGTAGAAAGCTTTCAAGTTAGGATCTGATTTTGTATGGTGAATTATCTGAGAGATGGTGATTGATTCAATGTAATTGAACGAAAAGTTTCTTGGTGAATAAAGAGGCTTGAGGAAGAGGATTTCTTCCTGATTTTATATCTGTCTTCTTGCTGATTTTCTTACTAGTTTAATTCTGTTATGTCTTTTGCTAGTGCATTTTTCTTCTTATAAATTTGGATTGATCTTGGAGCTGAGGGGAAGCCTTAAATTCAAGCAAGTTGAGAATGAATAAATCAATCAAATACAATGCACAAATACGAAAGTAATAAGTAAAAAGTGAAGAAATAGTGCAAACAATGAAATTGTGGAGGTTCGATCCAAAATGATGATCTATGTCCTCTGTTACCAAACTTTTCGTCGCGAGCAAAGCTGTTTCACTATATTTGATGACTCATGGTGCAATCCAAACCCTTACAGCACTTTCGATGACTTACAAATAAGGAACAACGATCCTTATACAATATTGAGGTTAATGAAACCTCAATATGACCCACAAATTTGATAAGAAATGATTTTACAATTTGAAATTTCTCTCTTAATAAATGATATAAACAAATTAAATAATAAGAGAGAAATATGATAATCCTTCAATTGTATAGCAATAAATGAAATTCAAGTGTTAGATGAAATAACTTTGATGAAAAGATGACTTTCAAAGGTTGAATCAATCAAAGATTTTCAAAGTAAATGATTTGATAAAGATAATAAGATGTAAGATCAATATAATTTTGCTTAATAACATCTTATTTAAATGCTCTTAAAAGCGTTGCAATGAATGAAAAGTGAGATGATATTTATATAGTTCAAAAAGTAAAAGTATTTGTGGAACTGGACAGCCAACTGGATGTTCGCTCCCTCGTCTGGAAGTACAAAAACTATTCGTTGTGCACTGACGTCAGAACGGTAAAAAAAGTGATCTTTACATGATCGGACATCCACATGGACATCCGAACGTCCGTTACTTTGTCTGAACATCTGCATTTCAATAGTTTGATCCATTTTGTCTTTGTATGGTCCAATGTGAATATTCTCAAAATATGATCTAAGTTCACTTATATTTTTTAAAATCAATTTTCGCTTTTAATTAGAACATTTTATGCAAGTGATAGTCAAAGTCATTTTTAGTACATGAAACTTTTATCGTTTAGTGCTAAGAATTGAAGCGTTTATACCTTTACAAGTGAATATAAAAGTCTAATTTAGTATCCTCCTTTGATACTTGACTATCGAAGCACTTTTACTTGAATGATTTATCTTGAATACTCGACTCTCATCACTTCCTTCATTGTAAGTCCGATTTGTAGTGTGAAGGTCTTGATATCAGCATTCCTGTCCTTGATCGATCAATATTACATTTGATGCTTTTGAATGCTTAGAATCAATTGTTAGAAACAAAATTATTTGTTATGATCAAAACATTAAGTATGGAGTCAACCATAGGTTAATGATTTCCCCATTTTTTATTATAACAAATAAGATGAATTTGAAAAGTAATATCACCAATTTATAAGAATATAAATTATGTATTTCATGTTCTCCTTATCTTTTACAACCCATGCATAATTATTTCACTTTCTCCCTTTTGGCATAAGCAAAAAGGATAGCGCATTTATGATCAAAATTTAAATCAACCATCGAACAATATTTCCCCTTAATTAAACATAAATTTCTAGAGACATGCTAGGTTAAACAAGAGGATAATTAACAAAAACATGTAATCAAGACATACAAGCCAAAATTTCCACAGATCATGTTTCAAGTAGTTCAAAGAATATATAAAAAGTAAAAAGAACAACTAGATATCTAAGGCTTGGGGGGAGGTGGTGGACTATGTGATGCATCAAATCGGACGTAGAAGTCATTGAGATGAGTTTGCATGGCATCATGTCGAGCAAGTACTAGATGGAGTAATCCTCTAGCCCATCGACGGATGTAAGTGAGTAAATGCGACCGTTGAGAAGATTATTGTGATCCTTGGTAAATGTGAAACCGCCGGAGGAAAGAGGAGCACTAGAACCCAAAATATTATGGGGGGTTTGAAACATGTGGTTTATCGTCGTCGTCGTTCTCATCTTTGTTGAAAGGTAGAGTGGAAGGACCTGAAGTGGGATCAAAGCTTTTGGAGCGAGCCACCCATTGACCATGCTCTTTTACAATTTTCATGCATTTGAGAGCTTGGATATTGATGGTATCGGCGAGATGGAGTGAAACGGAGGTGTCTTCATACAAGGAAATTTCAAAATGTTAAATATTTTGGTAAGAAGCATGCCATAAGATAAAACTTTGACATGTCGAATGGAATGGACAAGTTTCACGAGATCAAATGCAATTGTTGGAAAATCTAATTTCTACCCAACAAGAAAGGAATTGAGAATGAAAATATCGAAATTGTTTACTTCTTCCCGATGATCCTTTCGAGGAAGAATGACATGTGCAATAATGTTTTGCAAAATTTTACATGGAAGAATAAGATGATTTGCACTAAATATGGTGATATTTTCTATGTTTTTCCAGATAACTCTGCAACATGCCTCGGTAGGATTATATCCTTCCAAAGTGGGATGAGTTTTATGAAGAAAAATTGATTTTCACACACCTCAAGCTCGATAATTTCTCTGATGAGAGCATTGGTGATGGTAATGCGGGTGTTTTTAAGTAGACATGAAATTCCATCTGACCTAAAAGTGATTACCATGTTTTTCTAAAAGCCTTCATGAGACGGGGATATGCATTTTCATCTAAAGTGGCTGTCGACACCCAACCCATATTTTCAAAGTATTATTCTGTGAAATGTGGGTGCTTCAATGGGAAAATTGGCTCAATCAACATTCTTACCTATTAGAATTTGAGATTTTTCAAATGAATTTGTCGGTACTTTGGGTTCTCCATCGGATGAAGGTGGTGAGGGATGATCCCGCCTTATAGTAACCTTCTTACACTTTCCTTGTCGACTAGACATGATGAATAATGGAAATTAAAGGAATGAAGAAGATAGAAATCAAACCAAAGGTTTGAAAGATCTCAAAAGTGTGAGTTTTGAGGGTTTTAGTGAGAGAAAAATTAGGGATTTGGATAAAATTAGAGGAGAATATGGGTTTTTGCATTTGAGTGAGTAAAATGGTGAATTGAGAAGAAAAATGGGTGAAGAGAGAGTGTCGCACGCAGTGGAGAAGGAAGAAAATGGAGAAAATAAAGAAGAAATGATTTTAAATAGCAATTAAAAACTGGAAACACGCAGAACTAAACGTTCACTGCAAAGACCTGGACGTCCTTATGAAAAGGCCTAAATTTTATGTGAATCCAGTCAGCTTAATTTGAATGTCCTCATGGTTGTTTGGTTCCTCATCCGGACATTTGCTTCATCATTTTAATGAAAATTTGAATTTTATGATGAAATGGCATAAAATTAACAATTTTATCAACAATTTAAACATACAAGCACATTAGCCACATATTTCAAATTCATCTAGAATTCCCAAGCTTCTTAGAATATGTGAAAATCTATCAAGAGCTAGCGGTTTTGTTGAATATCGGCTAATTGATTTTTGGTGTTTACAAATTCTAATATAATATCTTCATTTTGTCCATGATCTCGTAGAAAGTGGTGTTTAATTTCAATATGCTTCGTTTGAGAGTGCAAGATGGGTTTTTTTTGACAATTTTATGGTACTAGTCTTATCACACACAATAAGTATATGATTAAAAGATAAGTGATAATCACTAGGAGTTTGTTTCATCCATAAAACTTGTACGCAACAACTAGTGATCGAGATATATTCGGTTTCGACGGTAGACAATGCAACACAATTTTGTTTCTTATGAAACCATGACACAAGTGCAAAACCTAGAAAATGAAAGTGCTTCTCTAGTATTCTTGCAATGAGTTGAGCAACCAGCCCAATTGATATCCGAATAATTAAGTAAATCAATGTGAGTTCCATTTAGATACCAAAGACCTAATGTTCTAGTGCCACTAAGATATCTAAAAATTCTTTCTACGACGACAATAAGATGTGATTCTTTAGAATTAGATTGAAATTTAACAAATAAACACACACTAAACATGATATTGGATCTACTTGCGGTTAAGTAAAGAAGAGATCCGATCATGCCTCGATATTTAGTTACATCAAGGAAAGTACATTGATTATCTTTGTCCAATTTTGTGGATGAGCTCATCGGAGTGCTCATTGGCTTCAAGTCTTCCATTTCAAAAATTTTAAGCATGTCCAAAATATATTTATTTTGACTAATGAATATCTCATTATTTGTTTGTCTATTTTGGAGTCCAATAAAGAATTTTAGCCCTTGTTTGACACCCATTTTATAGAAGAATTTGATTTAGAATAGTGATTGATGGAAGAATGTGTGGTTAAAAAGTAAGAAGAATTTTTTGGTTTATGTGTGATATTATTTTATTGATAGAATGTGTGGTTGAAATGAATAAAGAGAAAGAGAATGGATGTCAAACAAGGGCTTAGTTATCTCATCATGCTCATTTCGAACTCTTTACTCATACATTTAGAAAATTCTTCACAAAGAGAAAAAATAGTTGCACCAAAAATAATATCATCACTGTAAATTTGAACATTAATCATATAATTCTTTTTGGTTTTGATAAAGAGGGTAGTATCCGCTTTCCCTATTGAAAAATTTTTGGAAAGTAAAATTTTGGTCAATCTTTATGAGCGTGCTTTAAACCATAAATAGCCTTTCTAAGTTTAAAAACATAATCTGGATACATGTGATCTTTAAAATTGGGGAATTGCTCTACAAAAACCACTTCGTGAATATAACTATTTAAAAATGCACTTTTAACATTCCTTTGATAAAGAATAAATCCTTTATGGCAAGCAAATGCAAGAAATGTGTGAATAGATTCTAATCAAACAACCGATGCAAAAGTTTTCTTAAAATCAATGTCTTCTTCTTAATTGTAACATTGGGCTACTAATCTAGCCTTGTTACGCACAATTATCTCGTTTTCATCTTATTTAATTCTAAAAACCCATTGTTCCATAACTGTTTGATCATTTGATCTAGTCATCTAGCTAAGTCACAAACATGATTTCTTTCAAATTGATTTAGTTTTTCTTGCATAGGTAGAATCCAAAATTCATCAAACTCGATATCTTTGAAATTCTTTAGTTCAATTTTCAAAATAAAGGTACAATTATAAAGACGATTTCGAGAGGAAGCTCTAATAGTAATACATTGGATGAATCGCCAATAATGAGTTATTTTGGGTGAGAAGGAATAAACCTCCATTTCTTAGGTAAAGTTGGATAATGTTATACTATGGGATATTCTTCTTCACCTTGTTGAATATTTGTTTTATTTTCATGTTCATCTTTAGGGTCTTCCTTATTTTGATCTTTGATGTTCATTTGTTCAAAAGGAATCTCCAAATCTACATCATTCATAACATATTTCTGTTGATCAAGAGGATTAGTTTTATCAAAAATTATATGCATAGACTATTCAACTCCTAATGTTCTTTTGTTGGAAACTCTATATGCTTTGCTAGTTGATGAGTATCCAAGGAAGATTTCAATATCGAATTTTGAATCAAATTTTCATAAATTTTCTTTTGTGTTTAAGATAAAACGCTTGCAACCAAAAACTTAAAAATAACCAATATTGAGAACTCTATTTTTCCAAACCTCATAAGGAGTTTTTGTTTTCTTTCGACTAACTAAAACTCTATTAACAATGTAGAAAATGGTGTTAACGATTTCGGCCCAAAAGTATTTTGGTAAGCTATTTTCATTAAGCATGGTCCTAGCCATTTCTTGCAATGAACGATTATTCCTTTCTATTATACTATTTTATTGAGAGATTCTAGGATCCGAAAAGTTATGTTCATATCCATTTTCATTACAAAAATTATCAAAAGCGATATTATCAAATTTTTCACCACGATCACTTCTAATAGTTGTAATGGAGTATCTTTTTTCATTTTGAACTTTTTTTATAAAAATGTTTAAATGAATTCAAAGCTTCATACTTTATATTTAAAAATATGATCCAAGTAAATCTAAAAAAGTCATCGACAATGACGAATGTATAATGTTTACTACCCAAGCTAGCGGTTCTAGAAGATCCCAAAAAGTCCATGTGCAGAAATCTTTCTCAAATTTTAAATTTGACAATCCTTTGACAAAATAATTTTTGAAAATCTTTGAGAGAAGATCTCTGTGCTAATATGACATAATCTCCTATGTCACAACCAAGTATCCTCTTTAAAACTTTATAAATATTTTTCATCACTTTCAAATTCGATATTTATGATATAAATATTTTTAGTTTGACTTCCTATAAACATCACCTTTTTTGATATATCATCCTTAATAAGGCATTTAAAAGAATTAAATTTAATATTGTAACATTTATCATATAATTAACTAACACTTAACAAGTTATGTTTGATATTATCAACTAATAAAATATTTTCAATAGAAGGGGATGCGTGATTAACTATGTTTCCAATTCCAATTATTTTTCCTTTTGTATTGTCTCCAAATGTGACACGACCTCTATCATTCTTTTTGAAATTTAATAGTAAAGTCATATCTCTGATCATATGCTTTGAGCATCCACTATCAAAGAACCATTTGCTTTTTGTCTCCTTTGGTATCTACAAGGATAATTGAGTTTTAAATTTTGGTATTCATACAAGCTTTGGTCCTTAATAGTTAGTTTTAATGGACTCTTGAATCCACTTGTTTTTGCTTTTGAAATGTAGCCTCTTGTTGGTTAGGCAATTAAAGGTAACTTGTCAATTTTTATTGCAAAAGCTACAAGTAGTGATAGGAGGAGGGGTATTTGATGTTTTAACAAATAGGTTTTTGAAATGTTTTTGTTTTAAGAAGGGTTTATGCATAATACCTCATTTGTCAAAAACACATTTTTGATCACCAAGTATTAAGTCAAATTATTTCTTACATTGAGTGAATTTGTAAACAACTTTAATCAAATCTTCGACTTTTTCTTTTAAAGAGGAATTTTCTTTAATCAAATAATCATAATCCTTTTGAGTTTCAAAAATATTTTTCATTTCATTTTTCAACAATGAGTGTTTCTTTTTTAGAATTGAGTGATTTAAGGCCAGTTGTTCAAATTCTTCAAAAAATTTATTATAGGAAGTAGACAAATCATCATATGAGCATTTTTCAATATGATTTACCTCATATTCGATTTCTATGAATCACATGTTGACGACTTCTTCTTAACTATCATTTTTATTGCGATTATATACATATAATTCTTTTCTTATTTGGGCACTCGATTCTCTTGTATTCAGGTTTGTCACAATGTAGGAAATAATTTTCTTGCTTCTTTTTTCACCATTTTCTTCTTTCTTTTGAAATCTCTTATTATTGTAAAGACCTCTCCATTTCCTAACGAGAAAAATTAGATCATCGAGTTTTCATCACTCATAGCTTTACTTGTAGTTCCTTTTTCAATTCCCGATTTTAAAGCAATTTGGCACTTAGGAGGATCATTTGATTCTTCTTTGCTTTTCCTTATTTTTTCTTTAGTTTTGGTATTGTTGAGTTCATAAGTCATCAAAGTACCATAAAGCTCTTCCAATGGGTATGAGCTGATATCTTTGGTATTTTCAATGAGCTTCCTTAATGAGCTTCAATCTTTCGATAGCGACCTAAGTATTTTACTTACAAGTTAACCATTAATAAATTTAAGATCAATACCTTTAAAGCTATTAACAATATCGGTAAAACGAGTAATTATATCGATAATAGATTCATCTTGTTTCATGAAAAAAAAAATCAAATTTTCTAACCATAAGATTAATTTTGGTTTCCTTTACTTTACTTGTACCAAAATGAGTAACTTCTAATACATGCCAAATATTATATGCAGAATCATATGCGATTAAATTCATTTCTATTTAAAGCACAATAAAGTAGATTTTTTTTTCCTAGAATTTAAAGATAATTTTCTTTTATCATCTTCGTCATACTTTTCTATAGGTTTTGGAATGGTTTGATAGGGTTTGCCGTCAATCTTATTCGTCTTTGTAGGCACATAAGGATCATATTCAATAACTTCTCAAATATTATAATATAAGAATTGAATATATTTCATCATCTTAACTTTCCAATGATTAAAGTGTATCAAAGAAGAGATGACGATTTGTAAAATGCTCCTCATGATTTTAAAGATTGTGGCTATCTATTACTCAAAATTGTGAAATCTTTAATTTTAAAATTGAGCACCAAACTCCGATACCAATTGATAGTCCAAGAATAACAATTGGGGGGTGGGGGGGAATTAGTTTCTTTAAACTTTTTTTTAAAAATAATATAAATTCAAGCGAGTTGGGAATGAATAAATCAATCAAACACAATGCTCAAATACGAAAGTAACAATTAAAAATGGGAGAAAGAGTGCAAACGACATAATTGTGGAGGTTCGATCCGAAACGATGATTTAGGTCCTCCATTACCAAGCTCTTCATCACAAGGAATGTCGTTTCACTATATTTTATTGACTCTTAGTGCAATACAAACACTTACAATGATTGCAGCAACTTACAAATAAAGAACACCAACCCTTGTATAATTTTGAGCTTTACAAGACCTCTATATGACCTACAAATTTGATAAGAAATGATTTTACAATTCGAAACTTCACTTTTAATAAACTATATAAACAAATTAAGTACTAAGAGAGAAATGGGCTAACACTTCAATTGAATATCAATAAATGAAGCTCAAGTATTAGATGAAATAACTTTGATGAAAAGATGATTCTCAATTATTTTCTAAGTAAATGATTTGATGAAGATAAATAAGATGTAAGATCAATATAATTTTGCTCAATAATATCTCATTTAAATGCTCTTCAAAGTGTTGCATTGAATGCATTTTGAGATAGTATTTATAGAGTTTAAAAAACAAAAGTATATGTGGAATCGGACAGTCAACCGAACGTTTGCTTTCTTGTCCAGAAGTACAAAAACTATCCATTGTGTACCATATGTCGAACAGTTAAAAAAGTGACAGTTACATGATTCGGACGTTCATTACCTTGTTTATACGTCGACATTTCAATAGTTTGATCAATTTTGTTTTTGCATGGTCTGATGTGATTCTCAAAATATGATCTAAGTTCACTTATGTTTTTGAAAATTAATTTTCGCTTTTAATCAAAACATTTTATGCAAGAGATAGTCAAAGTCATTTTTAGAACAAGAAGTGATTTTTGAGCTTTCATCATTTAGTGCTAAGAACTGAAGTGTTTATATCTTTACAAGTGAATACAAAAGTCTAACTCACTATCCTCCTTTGATATTTGACTATCGAAGCTCTTTGTCTTGAAAGATTTATCTTGAATATTCTACTTCCTTCATTATAAGTCCTATTTGTAGTGTGAATATCTTGATATCAACATTTCTGTCCTTGATCGATTAATATTATATTCGATACTTTTGAAGACTTAGAATCAATTGTTAGAAACAAAAATTAACTCGTTTGTTATGAACAAAATATTAAGGATAAAGTTAACCATAAGTCAACAAATTTTATAGAAGCAGCATGTTTATAATATCAACTGATGAAATATACACTAGAAATTCCGTAAAAGTTTGAGAAAAGTAGGGTTCAGAAAAATTATAAAGCCAATGTTTATAATTTGAAAATACGATATTAGTATTTAATGCTTATTTGATTAAAAAAAACTTTGCTAAAATTTAACAACTTCTCAGTTGTCAAATTTAAATTTTAATCACACTTTATAAGATTCACTATTTTTATCAACTTTTATCAAAATGTACTAAATTCTTTTATCAAAAATTTTGTCAAACAACTCTTTAAATGTTTTTGATACAATGCATTACAATCTTTCGAAGAAATTGCATATTTTTGAGAAAAAACTTAATCAAAAAAGGTCGAAAGTATTGATTGAGGTGTCGCAGAAATCAAAGAAACCTACGCAAACTTCTTTTACCACTTGGCCATTCAATTTGAAAGTTCAAATTTACCGAATAGGTTATACCCAAATGCAGAATTAAATCAATTAAAAACAACAAATTACTTATTAATTGTTTTTAAATTATTAAAGTAATTAATTCAATTAATTTATATGGTTAAACAATCACAAACATTCAGATCAAAGCAGCAAATAAAAAAATAACACCAAATATGATCACGGAATAAAATTCCTGATCGGATAAAAAAACCTTTAGCAAACTTGCCACTAAGCTTCACTAGAAAACTTAACTTATAATTACTTCAGACACTGTTAAATTTTAGCTGATTTTGACCGCCTAACTTGTAAATCACTGAGAAACTCCTTCAATTGTGCACTTTCGCACTTTCTAGAGACTTGTACCACTTTTTCTCTCTGCATGGATCAACACAAACAAACCCCATTCTAGATTGCTGAAACTCCAAGGCCTCTTTCCGAAACCTACAGATATCTGAAGGCTATTTGACGAAGGTAGATTTTGTTTTGATTTTTCATCTTTCTATATTTTGATATGTACGATGATACAAAAGATATTAGAATATGTATTTAGCTTTCAAAAATAACCTTTCGACTTACGACAAGGCTCTACTAACGAAGGATCAAATATATGAACAAAGATTTTGGGGTTGAATTAATGGAATGTGTTTATGATAATGAGATCTCTAAGGCAAAATAATGATTCAACACACCTTGGAACATTCCTATAACTGTATATTTATAATGGGTAGTGTTTGGGGGGGGTGGGTGGGTGGGTGGGTGAAAATGGATTCAAAATAGCATTAAAATCGAACCAAGATTCTTCTTGAACATCATCGTTGATCGAGCGTCGGCTTGCACCAAGCAAGCGATGATGACCTCGTTTTGAGCGTTCGAGAGCCAACAGGGCGGCCGCGAGCGGTGCCGAATTCGTTTCTTGCTCTACTTCTTGAGTGCGAATCTTGATATTCTTCTTATATATATTTTTTTCGACTTCTTCTTAGATTCTATCAACCCCAAACTATTTTTACTATAACGAGGACTCAATAACTCCTACTTTGGCTTTGATTACGATAGATTCGTAATACAATTCAACTAAACCAATATTTTGACTAAAGAAATTGTCAATTTGCTAGTTGTATAATTCGGACCTAGCACAATTATTTGCGCTTTTAGAAGTAGAACCAAGGAATAATGTATATAAACGTGGCACATAGCATTACAGTGCACGTTGCAGTCTATTATTATATTAGCGTAAATAAATACCATGGTTTTCTGGCTAACAACTTTTTTATTTTTTTTCCCTCTCAAAAAATGTAATTTTGATGGCGTCCATCATAAGAAAAAAGGACCATAAAGTAGCTGACCACATTTGTAGAAGATTTTGTGTTGGTACACATGCAAATATAGACCCGTTGTGTGCACACAAACACACATCCAATAACCCTTTACATCATCAATAATTTGAATTGTTTGGTATTTAAAAAAAGAAGATAAAATAAATTTCAATTTTAAGGGTGTATTTGAGCTACATTATTTTGGAAGAATATATTTTGGAACAGTAGATTGATAGAGAATGTGTGAATGGAAAAGAAGGAAAAGTTATTGACGTGATAAAAAATATTATTTTATTGAAAAATGTGTGGTTGAAAATAAGTAAAAGAATGAGAATAAGAATTTTAATGTGACTCAAACGGAGGCTAAATATCCTCGTGAAGTTTTTCATACCGATACGAACATGCACTAAGAGCTTGTTTTGTATTGTTCATGATGAGGTGGAGAAGCGGTGTTTAAAGAGCAAATTCATGGCTGCTTCTGTCCTCTAATGATGTAAAGAATAATTATTTTGGATTTTTATAAAAATTAATGTTGTCAAATTCCCAATATGGTTAGGTGAGCTAGAAGAAGTGTCCAAAAGAAAGGAGACATGGACAAAAAAGTAGTTTAATAATGTTCATTCACACTTCCAAGTTTGAAGTTGATTAAATTTTCTCACAAATTGAGTCCTAATTTGTTTAACATCTACTCAAGCTTTTGAGCTTAAGGTTTATAAAAGGATCATTTACTTAAGAGGAAATTTATTCGAAAACTAAATATTTGCGCATTGTTGGAGAAGCTCTAAATTTGAACACGATTTATTTGTATTAGTATTCGCATTTATCTTTGATATTCAAAAGTATACTATTGAAACTTATAATAATCCTCTAAAGTAAATTGTGACTTACGAAACAAAATGTAAATCGACGCCTCTACTTTCTAGAGTTAGTCAAACACGGTTTCTTGTTTTACACAATCGATTAAGCACGATCCCTCGACATTTCTCAATGCCAACACAACTTAGCTTAATATTTATAGATTAACACATTAGAGTATGCCTTATATTGTAAGTTGCTAATATATTATTATTTGATTTCAAGTAAACTTTTTCCGATTGAAAGTTAAATTCATAAAATCCATTGATTTTTTCAAAGCTAACCTTAACATTTAAGCATTCCAATCGTGACAGCAATATTAATTCTGATTTTAATTCGGTTTGAATAAAATTTAATCAAATAATTATCTGTAGCATAAATATTTATATCTTGTTTGATCCCCATTTTTTTTTAAATACATTTTCGCTCCTCTTTTGAATCACACGTTTTTCAATAAAATAATATTATATACAAAACAAAAAAATTTCCTTCGTTTTAATCGCACATTCTCTATCAATTCACTATTTCAAAATGCATTCTATTAAAAAAACGGGGCTCAAACAGGCCCTTAAGATCTTGTTGAATATTACAAAATTGAAATTAAAAAAAAAAACCCCAACATAATTTTTCATTTCAATTTGCTCATAGTAGCCACACAAATAATTCTGAATTAA
Organism: Fraxinus floribunda; assembly: GCA_903798395.1. NCBI lineage: Eukaryota > Viridiplantae > Streptophyta > Magnoliopsida > Lamiales > Oleaceae > Fraxinus > Fraxinus floribunda. The sequence continues at coordinate 14,728 of CAIGRS010166480.1, read as the reverse complement.
TTTACCTTGTGTTGCTTGACAGCCTATTTCTTCTCAAAATTATGCCCATCTAATCTTACAACAACTAATTAACAACTCCAGTCACTTCGATTTGTATAAAAAGACAATTGTTTCTCCCTTTCCTCTTTCCTTGTCCCCCCAGAATTGCGCTGATTATTCCAATCCCTTTACACTGTGCATTAGATTATTGACTCACTCACATTAAAAAATTCAAGATTTTTGTATTCTATAGACTATGGACACATCCACGTTGTAAATGATACTATAAAATTATATAATGCCGCGTTAGACCGGCTTAACCTCTTCATATCTATCATTTTCCATGTATTTTCTTGCACCACCACCTTGAAAATCATTGCCTCCTCTCCACAGAAGAGATCATAAACAAACTTTTCATCTGCTGTTGTCTTCGCCCTAGATAAACTACTCACCTCGCAGTGTCTTTGCTTCTTTAGAAGAAAGAGTGGTCTTTCTTAAATGGATTGCGACGGAGTGGGGATCAAAAGATGCTATGGAGTAAAGGGTTTTCGAATAAACTCGAGAAGATTTTCAGTCGGGAGGATACGCAGAAAATTTCTGTATTTGTTCAGACTTTTGGGAAGATGGAGAAATATAATTACAAGAAGAAGAAGAAGAAGAAGAAACAACATCAGTATGGAATTGCCTTACTCTCATGGTTATAGCACTGATCATCATCAGTACAGGTTTAGAACATTTACACACTCAAATTCATTTTGTTCTGAAGCTATTGCTGATTGCTTGGATTTTATCAAGAGGAATTCTATTTCTATGGATGAGTATAAACCAATGCTCAACAGAATATAATATGTCCAACAAAGTTTTGTAAATAATTAGACAGCAAAGCCCTTTTTTTGTTTTTTATTAATCTTGTTTGGATTGTATTCTATTTTTGTTGAGATTATCAAGGAACAAATTTGAATTAATAATTACTAGCACATATATTTCCTTGTTCTATCCATTTTCTTGGACAGAGTTCTGCTTTGTCTTTCTGCTGCTTCTTCATGTCTGAAGATGGCAATATTGACTTCTCTGTAAAAAAAATAAAAATAAAAAAAAATTCAAGAGAATATTAAACTAAACTGTTTTGCATTAGATGAGTTGAAAAGTACTTTATAATTAATTAATTAGTTGTAATTATATGATGAAAGATGTTAGGGAGGTTCTTAGTAGGTATAAAGAAAGATTCAAGAGATTGTGCTAAGCACCTAACCCAGCGCCATCATTTGACTAAAATACAAAGTATAAATTAAGAAAAAGACGGTGAAGCAAGTGAATAGAAATATAGATAATCTTTTATTTTTTTAATTTTAATTTTAATTTTTTTGGGAAAAGTATAAGCTTGGCCCCCATCTTGTTTTCATATTTCAAACTTTGGAAAAGTTCACAAGTCTAATTGGTAAAAGTTCACTTATCACGATGTTAATTATTTCGCGATTACTCTTTGATTTCGTGGGTTAGCTGAGAACTCAATTCTCATTTGGTGGAATTCATTATCTGTGTCCACATGATTGATAAGAGAGTTAGAAAATGACAATCTTCCTAGAAATTTTCAAAATTAAGATGCTATTGAATGAATAATTTTTATTTTTATTTTTAATAACTTCCGGTTCTTTAAATTTACAGGGGACTTCTTAAATGCATCGAGGGGTTGTTCGACAAAATTTTTAATTTACAAATTTTAGTAGATTTTGATGAAATTTTTTGTTAAAAAATCGATAAAAGTTATATCACGTTAATATGCGGTTGAAATTAATTGTTTACTTTAGGGCTTGTTTGGGAGCAATTAAAATCCAAATAAAATTGAAAATATAGTCGTTATTGGTCTCACTCGTCTAATAAAAGTCAACAATAACGACTAATTTTTCAGTTTTTATCCGATTTTAATCTCTACCAAACACCCTCTTAATCTCAATTTGTCAAAAAATAAAAAATAAAACTTTTCCAAACAAAGATTGAGTACTCGAGTCCCTCTATTTTATGATATGTATAAACAAGTAACAATATCACATAAGATGTTAAACACGCTTTATGAACTAAGGTTCTGACAAGTTGAAGAAACTATGTGAACTCTTGGAATTATGTGTGTTTGGTCAGTATAAAAATAAGATTTTTAGCCGATTTTGCTACTTTTCCAGTTTATTTTTGAGAACCGTAAAGATTCGACCTACTATCTCGAGTAGCCCATATTGAACTCCCATTCACTTACTACCAACACGAGCTTGCTCAAGAAGTCATCGAACATGTTTACTGACCCATTTGGTGGTTTTGGGTTCAATATGTGCAGATGTACGCAACGGGTTATGAAGTACCTACTATTGGTAATAAATCCAACATTCATCAACGTGATCTGTTAGGGCGAACAATATGAAGTGAGATGAACGTGAGCATCAAATTTTCATCTTTGCTTGTGAATTTGTTATCACGGAGAGGTGCAAGAATGAGAAGTTTTTCACAATGTACATATGGGAGAGATTGGTTAGCTTTTCAACACGAACGCAGTTAAAGAATCACTAGGATTAGATGAGACGAAAGCACAAGCTACTTCTGTGTATCGGGATTGAGTACAACAACCGTGGTAATTGCATAGTTGTGCTAGTCATAATTTTTATTTAATTTAAATTGTATTGGTGATTAGTAGGGCTAGACAAAACTCCCGAATCAAATCGGACCGAATCCGAACCGAATCAAATCAAGCGGCTCTTCATAAGTTAAATACTTGAACGGGTATCTGAATTGAGATCTGATAGGTTTGGATCGGTTCTTAGTTCTAAACCAAGAATCGAAGAATCGTATCTAAATAATTTTTAAAAATTTTTCATATTGAATTAATTATATTATTTTAATTTTTCTAAACAAATTTTAATTTTTCTAAACAAATTAACGAATTAATTAAACAAAGCAACCAAACTCAGCCAAATTAATTTTTTGTTAGCCCAACATTTGGGTCTTATCCTTTCCTTTCCCCTTTTCATTTCAATTTCATTTGGTAAACATTAGTATGTCCACTCCCGTATAAACCCATTTCTTTATGCAGGCTGCTTGAAACAAANTAGCCCAACATTTGGGTCTTATCCTTTCCTTTCCCCTTTTCATTTCAATTTCATTTGGTAAACATTAGTATGTCCACTCCCGTATAAACCCATTTCTTTATGCAGGCTGCTTGAAACAAAAAAAAAAATTGATATGGATCATCGATATTTTAATATTAGTATCTATTTTTTGGCATTTGTATACATTGAATTAATCTTATTGGACAGCTTGTTATTTATATGTTTTTAAATTGGGCTACGTTAATTTGTAAAAGTTACGAATAAACATGTCATTAGTTGTATTTATGTAGTGTTGCTGTAAATGTTAAAAAAATTAATTATGGTACAGAATCGAACTGAACGAAACTGAACTCGAACGGTTCCATAATTATATTTGGACCCGACGTTCCATTTATTTAATACCCAAAAATTTTGGATCGGTTCGATTATAAAGAGAACCGAACCGAACCGACTCATGTCCAACTCTAGCAATTAGACAAAATTACCAACAACGATATTATAGGTCACTCACATAACTTTGTGAGTTATTATCGACATAAATGTCGCTACAATTTCTTCAAGAATCACCAATGGTACTTCAAGTCACAGGTGAGAAGTTGTTGGTGTGAATCATGTGATTATTATTGATTTTGATTGAAGTCAATGTCCATTCGTAGTTGAGACGTAATTATCGACATTCAAAGGAACAATTCTTTAAACCCAATAACACGAACACGAACATGAGCCATGGGATGAGTTGTGTGGCCACTTTGCAATATTCAAAAACTAGGTCGAGATTTTCTAGCCACATTCCATGTTGCCAAAAAAATGTTATAGTTGTACAATCCCTAATTTAGGAGGCAACGAGGTAACCTTACTTTGCCAAATTCGATCAGAAATCCGCTTACTTGATAAATTATTCCTCCATTCTTTTTGAGCATTCCCATAAATGGTATCATCAACATGAAAATTTTCGACCTGCTACTGACATCGAAACATTTATTCACCACTATTTTATCCCTTGAAAGCTTCATCAAGGAGCACTAAAAACTACAAATATGTTGTAGAAAATAGTTAACAGGTACAAAATATATCGACGACAATGTCATTAATTATGTTTTTGAAAATCTCCGATGCTAGTGATTTTGATTGAAGTCCATCTCTCGTGGCGATTTAGATGGAAGTACCGGCATTTGTACTCTTGGTGATCTCCGATACACATTTTATCTACATTTAGAAGAACCAATTTCTTAAAACTGATAACATATAAATATTAAGATGAGGTGTTTCGCGTAGCCGCTCTTCAATATTAAACTTGTGTTTGATACACATTGCGGAGAAAATAATGCATTTTTTCAAGTGATGTGATGGAAAATATGCGGTTAAAAAATAAGGAATAATTTTAGATTTGCATGTACTATTATTTTATTGATAAATGTGTATTTGAAAATGAGCAGAGGAAGAATGCATTTTTCAAGAGCGTGGATCAAACAGGGGCTAAAAAAACCAATGTGGAGATATCACGGCCACATTCCATGTTGCCACAAAGATGTTATAGTTGTGCACATTTATAATTTATAAGATAGCGAGGTCGATCTTACATCATCGGACTTGATTAGAAATCCATTTAGTTGATACATTGTTCATCCATTCTTTATGTGCACTTCCATGAATGGTATCATCAATATGAAGATTATCAGCTTTGTTGTTGACCAATGTTAGGGAAATCGGACCAGATAGACTGGTTCAATCAAAAAAAATGAGAACCTGGCATGAATTCGGTCAGATTCTTGCATTGAAAATCCCTTCTCTAAAAATCGATGCCAAACCGGCTAAACCGGCGGTTAAACACTGAACCAGTTGACTCGGGCACGATTTTCCCGCGTTCACCCAATGACATAGATTGGAAAAAATGAAAAATTAGATGCACCATTCTTCAAGCTAAGTTTTTTCTAGATCTACAATTTACCATACCTTTAGTTGTAACAGAAATGTGGTAATTATTTATTTCTCCTTATTTTTTATTTTCTTCTTCCCTCTCGTTGAAAGTATTTTTTCCCCTTCACCATAGATGACATTTAGCCTTTGTTTGACAATTATTATTTCAAAACGTTTTAAATCTTATACTTATTTTCAAACACACATTTACATAGTAAAATATTTTACAGGTAAATTTCAAATTTTTCTTACTTCTTAACTATACATTTTTTTTTCAAAAAAACTACTATTCAAAACTCCATTTTTCAAGCCATAAAAAAAGGGCTTAGTATCGGTACCCTAATTCTGATGAAGCAGGTGAAGGAGATGAAGTATTGTTTCTTATTTAAAAAACTAGGCTTAGGCCAATTACTTTCTTCTTTAGGTTGTATCCCATTACAAAGGGAAAATTACATGAAAAAAATACATTTAAGTATGCAATTTCACATTTAACAAATTCATAAAAAAGTTTCATAAATCAGTTGTTAAATAATATTATTATATATATTATTCTAACTGAAATTTAGAAAATATAATTTTTTAAATAAGAATAATTTGATAAACATTATCACATCGTAATATGTACATGTTTGATAATAATATTTTTCAACTCTTTTTTCACATATTTAATTTTAACCACGCATTTATGAAATTACATTCAAAAGTCTTTTTTTTTTTTTGAAAAGTTTGATTGTCAAACAGGGGCATGATATATCAAATATATAACAAATTCTCTTGTATCCCATTTCTATTTCCTCCCATTTTCTCCCTCTTACAATAAATATCCCTAACTCACCCATAAATCTCTTGCACATCACACACACACACACACACACACACACACACTCTCTCTCTCTCTCTCTCTCTCATATATTATTTCTCTCACTTATCACTTTCTCCCTCTTACACCTCACACTTCCTTTCTTTTACAATCATGATTTTTTTCAAACTCAAGTGACACTACAAAAAAATTTACTTTTTATGACATGCATTATATACAGGAAAAAGTTGTTTATGGCATACAATTGAATGTCATATGAATCAATGTCATAAAAAGTGTGTTAAAAGAGTGCCATTATTACTTTTTACGACGTTCATGTGCACGCTGTAAAAATAATGAATGGCGTTCATAATGCATGCTGTAAACAAATACATACTTTTATAGCATGTACATGAACGTCGTAAAAATTCCTTTCACAACGTTCCTTAATACATGCCGTAAAATAGTACTTCACCTTTTACGGCATGCAGTAAGATACGTCATAAATGTCAATTTTGTGCTGAAAATGGGATTAGGAGACATAAAACTGCTCCTTATACCCCTCAAAGAATGGAGTGGCTGAGAGGATGAATAGGACTTTGTTAGATAAGGTGAGGTGCATGCTGATTGGTTCAGGTGTACCTAAAACCTTATGGAGAGAAGCCTTGATGACAGTCACCTACATTGTTAATAGAACTCTTTCAAGTGCTCTAGGTGATAAAACACCTGAAGAGCAATGGACTGGAAATGTACTTGACTATTCACATCTGAGAATTTTTGGATGTTAGCAGCCTATTCTCATCAGAATTTAGGAAAATTAGAACATAGGGCCTAAAGATGTGTTTTCTTGGGTTATCCTGATGAGGTTAAAGGTTATAGGCTTTGGAGTATAGAGTCTAGTGGTTTTAAGATCATCACTAGTAGGGATGTTATTTTTGATGAGTCAAACATGCCGTGTTTAAAAGGTAACGAGTCTGAAGAACATCTTGAAGGAATAGAAAGTAACAAGACCAAGCTGCAGGTGGAGCTTGGCATGCCACTCGTCTATTGATTCTGAACAGATTGATGCTGAACCTGAAAATAATGATTTGAGTGATTTTATAGAGGAGAATGAAATTCAAGAGGTTTTAGAAGAGCAAGTGAGTGATGTTAGTGATAATCAATTGACTAGAGATAGAGTTAGGAGAGATATTAGAGAACCTGTAAGGTATAGAGATTACTGGTCTTTGGCTTTGCTTTCTTATCAAGACTTGATATTTAGAGAGTCAAAATCTTATGAAAAGGCTATTTCCATCCAGCAATCTAAGGAATGGCATATTGCTATGAATGATGAAATGGACTCCTTAATGAAAAATGGGACCTGGATTTTAGTTCCTAAACCTGCAAGTAAATCCCTTGTTGATTGTAAGTGGATTTTTAGTATTAAGGAAGGCAACACTGAAAAGGTGCTTATAAGATTTAAGGTTAGACTAGTTGCAAAAGGTTTTACACAAAAGGAATGCATAGATTATAATGAGATTTTCTCTCATGTTATTAAGTATACTACTATTAGAGTTATGATTGCTCTTGTTTCTCATTATAATCTTGAACTTGAACAAATAGATGTATAAACTGTATTTTTACATGGTAACCTTGATGAAGTGATTTATATGAACAACTACCTGGTTTTATTCATAAATCTAAAACTGAACATGTGTGTTTGTTAAAAAGATCTTTGTATGGTTTAAAGCAATCTCCAAGACAATGGTAAAAAAGGTTTTATACTTATGTTTCTTCTGTTCGTTTTGTAAGAAGTGATTTTGATCAGTTTTTGTACTTTAAAAGAGATTATACAAATGTTATTGTTGCTTTTATACTCTTATATGTGGATGATATGCTTCTAATTGGCCACAATATGTATGTTGTTAATTAAATTAAAAGATTTTTGAGTACTGAATTTGAAATGAAAGATCTTGGTCTAAGAAGATTTTAGGCATGGAAATAATTAGAAAAAGGCATAACAGACTTCTGACTTTGAAACAGATTGTTTATGTGGAAATTTGATAGCTAGATTTGTTGTGCACAATTCTAAATATGTTTCTGTTCCTCTAGCCAGTCATTTTAAATTGAGTAAGGATCAGTCTCCTACAAATAGAATCTGATATTAAACAAATGAAAAAGATACTCTATGCTAATGCAGTAAGATCTGTAATGTATACCATGGTTTGTACTAGGTCAGATGTGGCTCATGCTATCAGTAACCTTAGCATATTCATACTAATCCAGGTTTAGAACATTGGACTACCTTAAAATGGTTTTTGAGTTATTTGAAAGGTTCTTCACACTTAAGATTATGTTTTAGTGCTTGTAATGATGGTGTAGTACTTAAAGGTTTTGTGGATTCTGACTTTGCTGGTAATATTGACAATAGAAAATCTACTACATCTTATATGTTTACTTTGTGTGGAACATGTGTTAGTTGGAAATCCCAACTGCAACTTGTAGTAGCTTTATCCACTACTGAGGTTCAATATGTGGTAGCAACTAAGGCAATAAAAGAAGCGTTGTGGCTTAAGAGGTTATTGTCTAAAATTAATGAATAGTTTAATCCTGTTGCATTATATTCCGATAGTCAAAGTGCTATACATTTATGCAAAAGCTTAGTTTTTCATGAAAGAACTAAACATTATTGATGTTAAGTTGCATTTCATAGGAGATATTGTTATGTTTTACTACTTGAAAAAATTGCTACCCAATTTAATCTAGCTGATATGGGTACAAAGGTATTGCCTCTAACCAAGTTTAAATCTTGTTTGCAAATGTTGAAAATTGATACTGGGTAATTTAATTTGTACAGATACTAATCCTAAGCTTGGTGCTATGAAGGGTGATCAATGGAAGCTGTTTTATCTAATTATGGATAGTATTTAGCTGCCTGATTAACCACTGACATCAATGTGGAGATTGTATGGCTGTGATGCCAATCCAGCCCATATAAGGCATGATGATCTAGCCTTCGGCCCATTCCTAATAACCTTTGTTGCCTGAAGTGAGCCCAATGAAACCAGACCCAACATTCGGTCCAGTAAGGTGGAAAACATGTTTGTTAATTGAAGCGTTTTATTTGTTCCATAATGTTAAAAGTGTTAGTTTCTCTGAGTCGTTGGATATGTGCTACCAATCATGAGGCCTTAATAATTTGAGGGATTCGAATGATTTTTGGATTATTATTCATTCTTTTCTTTATGTTTTCTCTCAAGCTGGAGTCTTCTGTGCTCTCCATTCTTTCGTCTTCTTCTTTGTGAAGATCTCTCGAACCTATTTCTTGAGTGTTATTTCTGTGTGAAATTTAGTGTAATAAAGGTCTGTAGTTGATAGTGTTTGGTTCTTTTGACTCATTGAAGAAACTTCACATTTATTATGTTGATCGTAAGGGATTCTGTGTGGATCTGGGTCTCACTGTGTCTAACGAGTAGGTTGTTTTGTTCTGGGCCTACAGTTTGTAAAATCTTGATGTTCGATGGTGATTAGGAGTTGATACGATTGTAATAGGGTTTTGAGGTTCTTCGATCTGTAATATTCAGTTTACTCTTTGTATAACAAACCCGTCGCTGGAATAGTGGTGAAATGGGGGTGATGACACCATGGGTATAGCTTTACCCAAATGGGTCCCATCGACGGTACCTGAATTCGAGATTTTTGAGATTTATAATTTGCGAATCTAAAACTTTACTTGTAGATTTTGTACCCCACGTGGTGTTGTAAGACCAATCGAAGATGGAGTTTGTGTTTGGGAAGTGATTACGTCGATGTTCGATGGTCGGAAGTGGTGGCTAGAGGTGGTGGCTAGAGGTGGCGGCCATCCTTCATGGTACAGTGGAGGTGAGGTTTGAAGAGAGTGTTACAAAGAGGATAATGTGGGGATGAATGAAATTAATGGAGAAATGATAAGTATTTTTATTTAACTTATGTTAATATAAATTTAATAATACTAAATTATTAATTAACATCCTATGTATGAAAAGATGAGTTTTTCTTATTTTTGAAAGGTATAGCTAAAATGTAAGGATTTGGTCATTTTCCCCATTACAAATGAATATTCATTTTTTTGTGTTAAAAATGGGGCAATGCCTATTACTTTCTTTACCCTATCATACTACATATACATCATTTTGACATTGTGCCAAGTAGCGACACATGATTGAACAATTTTTATTTATTTTTAAAACATTTTTGCGTCCAACACTTTTAGAACTATCGCACAATGTACACAAAATGTCACTCATACAATGTACATTTAGCATTATTCTTCTTTTCCTTTTTTTTTCTTTTATTATTATTTTCTTTAAATAGTAAATTAAGAATAAATTACTTAATTATAAAATCAAATTATAGTTAGTATATTTCTTAAATATTGCACAAATAAGTTAGAATAGCTGGACTCCATATTAGACTTCAACTTATATATGTAATGTTTTATATAGACATATTTAATTATTCATACAACCGATTAGACCCCAATTCCTTCCCAATTGAACATTTTGACCATTGACCCTTTAGTTTTTCCGGATCGATGCCTAGTTCAAATTTTAAAATATTGCTCTTAACATTAAATTTAAATAATTTTCTTCTTTTTAATGCTTTGACCTATAAAAGTTTCATCAAGAAACACAAAAAATTAAAAATACATTGTAATAATAGTATAATGGGTACAAAATAATCTTGAAAATCTTAGCAGCAAAATCTTTCTCAATAATGATATACAATTTTCCATCTCTTCGTTACTCTTGTCAATTACTAATCGCCGGTTACCAATCGCCCATACTGGTGGCCTATTGCTTGGTCTGAGTTGCCTCCCACTCTCTTTTCTCTCAATTAGATTTAAGCCCTTTTCTCCATTGTTCTTTTCTTTTTATTTTTCTTTTTCTTGATTGAGTGTTTTGTGGGTTTAAGCGGTTCTCATCTTATTGGTGGAATTAGTAGTCACTTGAATTGTGCCATTTTTTGGAATTAATTATAACATTTGGATTAGATCTATGACTGAGATTCTTTCTTATGAGATATTTTATTAGGTATTGACTTTTGAAAGGAAATGGGTAGCTTCTTTCATACGCCTAAGCCTCTCTCTCTCTCTCGGACAAGATTTTTCCTCTCTTGTTTGGCTAGTCCGTTCTTCTCTTCTCTATGGTTTCATCTTCCCTCTTCTTCCTTGTACCAAAATTGACCTGGTAGCCCATTTGATTGAAGAAACCCTGGTGTTTCCTTTGGCCTGAAATAGTGGAAAAGGGTGTTGGTTTTAAGTCTAATTGTTGGTGGGAATCTTGGCTATTTTGGAAGATCTCTTGATCGATGATCCAGCCAAGTGAAGGGATGTTCTGGTCAGTTCTCTATCTCTCTCTTTCTCAAAAGTGATTTGCATGGCATGAAAGGCTGTTCTTAAGCCTAAACCTTCGGCCATTACAAAAGGAAAGAGCTTTTCGGTTTAGATATTTTCACTTTCGGTTTCTCTTTGTTATATTAGTAGCTATGCTGATTTTGATTTATGCAGAATATATGTGTGTGTGTGTGTGGTCATTATAGTGGTATATGTTAGCTTGCTAAAGATGGACATTGAGATGTCTGATTGTATTGCCTTGTGAACTCGTGACTCTGTTATTGAATATTGGTATCTATGTTATACTATTGATCTATGCCATTGTGATTTTAGAGACTATAATACTGCTATTCTTTCCCAACAAAATTGTAGCCTACTTTTCATCCTTTTGGTTTCAACGGTTGAAACAACAAAAGAAATAATACGCTTGAACTTGGCTTCTTTTGCATGACTTTGATTATGTACCCACTTGACCATCCAATAAAACACCAAGATCTTGAAAGCCAAAAAGAGGTATCTTCTCTATATATCAATGCTAGCTTGGCTTCAAGTTAGACTTCTACTGTTAAATCCTTTCTTTTCATGGAATTGGATCTTCAAGAATAGCTAGCCGAAGGGCTTCTGAAAATCTTTTTCCCGTAGCTACGCTGTGTGATCTTTGCTTTTTTAGAGACTATAATACTGCTATTTTTCCCAACATGTTCATTATTTGTTAATTTTGTATTTGAAATGTAAGTTTAATACCTATGTTTATATTTGTTTTATTATTTTTAAAGAATTTTATTGGTTCAAAAAATAAATGATATTATATTGTATGAAATAACAAAGGAATATATTGATGTCTACATTGGCTGAAATATATTTTGTTTGTGAACTTGTTATACACTTGTAGTTTGGATGAAAATTACTACGTGTGCACCTTACTTTCTCATTTGTACGCCTCTCCCTTCCACCTTCCCCATGGAGATTCTATGGTAAATTGGAAATGTTAAAATGAGTTGTGGCTTATAAATAGGAAGATGAAGAGATAACGGTTGAACAATATTTATATTAGGTTGGATTTTTGTTCGTTTATGGATTCAACAAAAGCTTCTTTCCTCTCGGTCTGTGTCTTTCTATGGGGACACTCATCACTTTGGACTTGCTTTACTAGTAGATGCATGAGTCGAAACATAATAGCGAGGCACGTCATGGGAGGAGAAAAAGAAATCGATTAGATTATCATGAGTGTTGGCAAGTTCTAGAGTGCCTATCAAGGGTGTTAGCGCATACCCCGAAGTGATTATCACTACATGTACCTCACATCTCGACAGAGTGAAGCATGTAACCCGCATGCTATTCTATTCAAACAAGCTGTAATTTGGATTTAAGTCAAAGTCAATAATTAATTTTAACCACATATTTTATAAGATTCACAACATTTTAACCACACATTTAATCAATTTTTATGAAAATATGACCTTAATCCCCATCAAACAGGGTTGCATGTGTTGATATGGTAATGTTGGATTAACTAGTTACGTGTGTTAAGATGGTAATATTGGGTTAACTAGATTTTAGTTTTGTTGAAGCTCGTGGGTTTAGATTATTTTCTAGTACATCATGTCCTTAGTTTTAGCCTCAATCTGGCAAGACTCTCATTAAAAACATTTATCAATATATTTGGATGAAAAACTAAAATTGAGATATTCCTTTCTCTTTTCAACATCATTTTCTTTACCATTGATACATGGTGTTGACCTCGAAAAATGGCTCTGATATGTGGCCAACAGAAAAGTCTTCCCGTATGCTCTTCCCTGCACATAGTAGCACACCGTTAGTCACTCATGACCTTTTTCGATGGGCATGGAAGTGGCCGCGAGCACTCCGACGGTCAAGTCAGTATTTTAGTCAACCGAAAAGTGGCATCCTATGGTAAAGTGGTCACCAGGACGTGGTTGAGAATGTGTGGAAATATCGTGACAAGGCTTTGTGGAATCAAAAGACTAGGATGCAAAGATTAGAATGGGAACCCCCTCTTTACCATAGTGTGGAGGTATTTATACTAGAGAAAATGAGAAGGAGAATCGTCGGATCCAGGATGGGGGACACGTGGCATCGGATCCAGGATGGGTCATCATTTCATAGGCATCAATCTGCCAATCCATAGTGGAATCAGTTCGTCCGACGCGAATTCAGTTCGTCTGCCACGTGGTCCCTCCAGATCGGTTCTTCCATACGTAGCAGATGAGGTGGAAGGCCTTCATAGGCTCGTAACACACGGACTTCCAATCACAACGTTAATTATATATCTTTTACATCACACCACATTGATTCTTATTGGATGTTTAATAAGTGTACTTTGAATTTGTGTGTTGTTTCGAATAATAAGGGAGAAAAATATTGCCAAAATGATTGAAATTTATTTGCATGAGCCATTAGAAAAAAAATTTCAATCAAGGTTGATAATGAAACCCTCAAATATTTAGTTGGATGATTGTATAATGTGTTTAATATGTTTTCTAATGTGTTTAACCGATCTTATATTGTCCTGCAAATTCAACAAAATTGTTCCAGGCATTGGACCCAAAAAATTGCCTAATGAAGAATTATAGGATCCTTCGTGAATTGAACCCAAGCCCAAATCAATCAATCCAACCCGATTGAAACTTGATCGCTTTGGGTTAAGTTGGGTTTCAATCGTAGGCGGGTTGGATTTGGTTGTGCCACTCCTCAAAGTATATGAAGTTTGAATGGCAAAATTTCTTGTTCCAATTCGTCTCACAATTACACCAAATAGCAGGTAGGGACAGGGAACATAGTACCATGGTACCATCCAAAATTTTCCAAATATGTCTAATGTTTTTAATTTATCATATTATATATATTATAGGTAAATGAAAATGTATTAATTCTTCCCCGCTACGCCCTATTCCGGTCCCTATTTTCAAAATTCTCAATGGGACATAGATGATAATGTTCGATCAAGTCTTGTCCTCGCTCATTGAGCACTGCATTAGTGTTACCAAAAGCAAACTCCAAACTTTTATTTTGATCGAGACTAAGAATGTTAGTAGATTATGGTGTGGACCATAAAAAGAAATACTAATTCTATTCATATATGTATGTATGTAAAATATATTTTGGACTTTTACTTATTATTTATTTATTGGCTTATTTAAATTAGAATGATTTTTAATGTCAAAATATATGCCAAAAACATGTCCAATTGGTTTGAATCCAAACAAATAAGTCAGTGAAGGATTGACTTCAGATAAGACTGATTGGGTGCTTTAGGTAACATATTTCTTGGTTGTGGATTGTAGGATTTTCATGCTCTAAACGAGATGCAATATGTATCTTCCGTATAGCAGCATATACAAAAATATATATTTACCATTTTTGACTAATTTGATTGGTGAAATAATTTTATTTTATTTATTAAAAATGAAAATATTGCTGTAAAAAATCAAATATTGTTATAAAATAGAGAGAATACGAGAAGAGAATAAGAGAAGTCTATGACTTGTGTGTATTTCATTAATGATCAAAGCCCTATATTTATAGGTAAGAATCAGGGATACAATGGTAATGATTTCTAGGGCTACA
>CAIGRS010166467.1:0-12827 GCA_903798395.1 Fraxinus floribunda | reverse complement strand
AAGCCTCCGCTCGAACTGAAGCTGACGTTATTTTTGAGAAAGGTTCAAGAAATTCCAGAACCAAGCCTGCAAGCTTTTTTTTTTCTCTTTTATATTCTAAAGGTGTCATTTTTCTTATTTATGTGAAAACACTTAGCAGAGTTTGATGTTATTTTTCCTTGATTTGAGTAACTGGTTTGTCATTTGTTGTTTAATTGGGGAAGTAAGGGATAATGCTTGAGTCTTCCGGCACTGGCATGGCTGGATTGGTTGAGGCGTCAGCTGCGTCACCGGGAGGCGGAATTAGAAAATGGAAATGGTTTTGATTTCGGGGTGGAATTGGAAAATGAAAATGAAAATTGGTTTTAATTTTTGAAAAATGGGATTGGGCCTGGTCAATTGTAAAGATAAGACCCATCTAAAATAAATTTTAATTTCGATCCAACTAAAAGGCCAATTAAAAAAAAAATGAGAAAAAACTCTCGCATATCGCCTCCTTCTCCCACGCCGGTCTTCTTCTTCCTCACTTCCGATCACTGTTCTGGTGGAATCCAGTACGTGTGGCCGCGCACCCTCACCTGATGCTAGGTTCGCCGCTGATAATGCCACAGGGTCCTCGACATATTATCAAATTTTGTTTGTGACATAATGTCAAACGTTGGGCTTGATCCCATATTAGACACACTATACCGCAATATATAAAACAATTGCCCTAAAAGGAACTTTAGCCTCCTTTAGGCAAATTTATAAGGAGAAATATTAATGAAGCCAACATTTACACACTTATGCTGCTTATCATGAAAAAATAATAATATTTAATTTGATTAAATTTACAAATCATTTACTGAATTTCAAGGGTCAACAGTTGTCATATGACTATTGTTATAGATTCGATTGTAGATCTACTGACTGTCCATTCATCAAGTTAAGAGAGTCAAATATTATTAATTATTTTTCAATCACTTGATTCAACCGATTCGATTGCTTATTTCTTAATCTTTGAATTTTTAATGTTGATGCCAGTTATTTTTGGATTTTAAAACTTCAATAATGCCATCTAGGAACACAGTGTTTAACGTCAATATAAATGGTAACATGGTGAGTTCAATTAAATGGACCCTACATCCTTAAATTTAATTGAATATTTCATTTAATACTACCAAGAAAACTTTTAATATTATTAATGCTATTTATTTACGAAGTGTATTGAGATTTTGATAAATTTTAAAATTTTAATAAATTTAGGTGTCCTAATTGAGATTTTAATGGATTCCATTAAATTTTAGATGTACTCAATAACTCATGAAGTTATATAGATTTTATTAATAGAGATATTTTAAAAAGATTTGGATAAATTTTAAACCTAAAATTACATGTAACAAACCCTTTTTAAATTTTACAAATTTTAACGAGATTCTTATGAATTTTGTGGAAATTTGTTCAACTCCACGAAATTAATAGAATATTTTAAAATTTATCAAAATTTTAGTTGAAGAAGAGGATTGATGTTCCATGATTTTAGTGTCAATTTTATTTGAAAATGTTTGACAAACTTTTATTAAATTATATGTTACGAGATATACGAAATGCATGAAAAATAAGTAAGCGGGTTCGACAATTTTTTTGAAAAGATCGCATTTTTGAATAGTAAATTTTGGAAGAATGCGTGGTTAAAAAATAAATAAAAAATTTTATATTTACTTAAGAATATTGTATTGTAAAAATGAATGGCTAAAAATAAGTATGAAAAAAAATTGAGAAAGAATGGTTGGACTAATCTATAAATTTTGCCAAACATGCACTAGATATCTTTATCAATTTACAATCTATCCTTGATTGATGCACGTTAAAATGGAAAGAATGAATTTTTTTGGTGATATAATGGTGAATATATGATTGAAAAATAAGTAAAAATTATTGATATAATAAAAAAAATATTATTTTATTAAAAAAATATGTGATTGAAAATGAGTAAAAAAATGAAAATAAAAACTATAATATGACTCAAATGCAGTACACGTTGCTTACATTTTTCAACCATGGCATTCTCGTAATTCCCAATTGCTTACCCAACGTGAGACAGAGAGAGCCGCCTATATTTACTCCCCCTCTAACGCGCTTCCTTTTTCTTCTCCGAAAACTTTTACTCACTAGTCATTTCCCATCTGAAAATCTTTTTCCCTCCCTCCCTCGATTTTCGTTTACCCTCCTACAATGGAACAAGACAAATCATTTTCCGAGGAAAACAACCATGGATGGCAAAAGGTCACTTATGCCAAAAAACAGCGCAAAAATCAACCCGAAAAACCCAATTCGGATCCTTCCAGGGCTGTACCCAATGGATCATCGGAGAAGAACGGCGTTTTCAAGAATCTGGAGAAGCACGCGGAGGAGCGACGCCGAAAATTGGAGTCGCAACGTGCTGCCGCGATTTATGACGATGAGGACGATGTTCCGCTCAGATCGAAGAAGAAGTGGGGAGATGATGAGAATGACGATGATACAAGTGATGTTGATGGCAATGTCAAGGAGAATAATGCTGCAGAGGTGAAAAAGAAAGAAAAGCCAAAGAAGGAGAAGAAGCCTAAGGTCACCGTGGCGGAGGCAGCTGCGAAGCTTGATTCTTCTGATCTTGCGGCTTTTCTATCCCACGTGTCGGTGAGTTTTTAATATCTCGATTTATTACTATGTAATGATTTGTGTATGTTTTTGTTGTATTTTGATTTGATTTGCAAGTTGTTGGCGTTCTGTTGATAGGGATCGTATGAAGGGCAGCAGGATATACAATTGATGAGGTTTGCTGATTATTTCGGGCGTGCGTTTTCCGCAGTCAGTGCGTCGCAGTTTCCGTGGCTGAAGTTGTTCAGGGAGTCCGCATTGTCTAAAATTGCGGATGTGAGTTGTACTTTTTTTTTTTTTTTTGGGTAGTATTTGTTTTTGAGATCTATTAACTAGTAATTTCAGAAACAATAATAGCAATGTGTGTGCATAAATGCCTGTGCATTTATTAGCATGTTGCCAGGTATTCAGAAACATGGTCCATAAATTCTTATTTTTGTTTCAAAGGGTAGGGAGTAGTTGATGATTGAAAAGATGTTCATGGGTTGTTAAATTTTTGTATTTTTGTTTGATTATTCGCTGACAATTTCAAATAAATGGAGTGTTTTTGCCAAAGCCTTGCGAAACTTTGATTTGAATGTTTTATGCAAATAGCTGATCCACAAGATCATGACTCAGATTATGTATTGGCTGTATGCACTTAAAAAGTTGCATTCTTTTTGACGAGTTTATTCTAGTTTTGTGTTCATATAATTTTTAAATTGTATTTCTGTGCGCGACATTGAAGCCCATGAGATCATGATATAATTTCTTCTTGTGATTCTTGCAATACATCCTGGAGTTTGAATTTTTTATTTATTTGTTAATTCTCTGCTCCTAGCTTTCTCTTTCAGTATTGGATTTCACTTTCCTATAAAAATGTGAAATGTTATAACCATGACTTGATATCACTACAATACTTGATAGTTGCTGCCACTTTTAATTTTTTCTCTCTGTAGTTACTTTGTTGTGGTTGTAATTTTTTTATTTCTTCTTTTTCTTTAAAGTGCTTTCGATCCTTGTATAAGCATTGTTTACATTAATTTTGGGTATACAGAATATGGAAACTTCAATTTTTGCCAACGATTATGAAACATTTATGAATGCCAAAAGCACATGCAAGAAGGAAATGCTAGCTAGAACTTTACCATAATCCTGTTTATCCACAAGATTCTATAGCAAGATTTCTAAATGCAGGGAAGTGTTATTGTCCAACTTACCAAATACGCATGAAGGTTAAATAGCTAAATATCCAGTATTTCTTTTCCTTTTCCCAGTTATCCTGACACTACCTATAGTACCTTATTCTACTAATATGCACTTTTAAGTCCTTTTGACGTATCATCCATGGGGTTCTGGATAATATATTTTGGGGATCTGAGACTTTTACACTTGCATCATTTAGCATGAAAGTTTAGCTTTGACTTGGCTTTCTTTTAATAATATAAAGTTCTTGGGTCTAATTTGCTGATTTCCAACAAATAGGTACCTGTCTCTTATATTTCTGAAGCTGTTTACAAGATTTCTGTTGAGTGGATCAGCCTACATTCCTATGAAGCTCTTGGGTCCTTCGTGTTGTGGTCATTGGATAGCATTCTTGCCGACTTGGCACACCAGCAGACAGGATCTAAGAGCTCAAAGAAAGGAGGGCAGCCAACATCTTCAAAGTCTCAGGTAGATGACTATAACATATACGCTGTTTCTTTCCCCAACTAAATATTGCATGGTGTCTTTTACTTTCAGCATTCAGTTACGTCTTTAGCAGGACAATCAAGTTCAATATTGATGGTGGATGCATGTGTGGGCTTATGTTTTAATGCATTGGTTGTGGATTATTATTTGAAACATGTTTGACGCGATGACATGAAAAATGTGAAATGACGGAATTCTGATTTTTTTTCTCTGAACATTTTCTGCACCTCCCTTTTCTGCATTGCCAATAACATTTTGCCATGCATTTCTCAGTTTATTGGGGAGCATAGAACCAGTGATATTTTTTTTCCTTTCAAAACGTTGGGAACCTTTAAGTATTTCACTTAATTGCTTGAATAAGTTAACCCTCTTCCTTGCCTGATTTCCCTTTCCTTTTCTTTCAAAATTGTAAATGCTGGGGCTAATATATGAACTTTTTGTCTTCCCTGCATAAGCTTGTTGCTTATATTTTTGTTTGCACATCAGTTAAATCCCCCATTTCTCTCTTATCTAGTGAATTCAAGGATTTCTCCTCAATCTTATAGTAATCTATCTCCTCTAGCCCTTCCATTGCTGTGAGTTTTTGTTAAAAACTGGTTTGATGGGTAATTTCTTAACTGTCCATCAGTTTTTCCATTTTATAGGATTGCAAATTTGTGATTGTTGCAGTAATTTATTAATAACTTAGGGTTCGTTTGATAGCCTTAGTTTTCCAAGGAATAGGAAAACATTTTCCTTTTCCACCATTAAAAAGCTGTTTGATTGGTAAATTTTTCCATGGAAAACTTTTTCCACCTTTTTTTAGGTACAACCATTTGATGCATATTTTCTTGATTTTGTTTTCCCACCTATTAGGTGGGAAAGCAATTTCCATCTTTTTTTTTTTCCAGTAATGGCAACAAATTCTATCAACCATTGTAAAAAAAAAATTCACTTTTGTTGACAATTTCCATACAAAACAAAGTCAAACAAATGATATTCGGTATGGTTATTTTTTTTTTTCAAATTTTTTCATTTTTTACAATTGGAACAAATTCTAGACCCAATAGTAGAAAATATTATCACTTTAATGGACAATTTTCATAAAAAAGAAGCCAAACGGACTCCAAATTTTCAGCATTTTCCATAGAAAATTATACCAATCAAACACACTTAATTACAATTCATTGTAAAACATTTTCTAGGAAAANTTTTTTTTTCAAATTTTTTCATTTTTTACAATTGGAACAAATTCTAGACCCAATAGTAGAAAATATTATTACTTTAATGGACAATTTTCATAAAAAAAGAAGCCAAACGGACTCCAAATTTTCAGCATTTTCCATAGAAAATTATACCAATCAAACACACTTAATTACAATTCATTGTAAAACATTTTCTAGGAAAATCTTTTCCATGTAAAACATTTTCTTTCCACCCATTTTCCACCTTTGCAATCAAACAGACCCTTATTGAATTGACGAGAGAACTTCATGAGGACCCCTTTACCAAGAAACTATAATTGGCAAAGTTGTGAGTTTAGATGACTTGGTATGAGAATGGTTTGGATTGTTGATTTTGAAAACGTTTTTGGTGGAATGGTCTTTCTTGAGATAAAATGATTTTGATTAATAGCATGTCTATCCGTTATAAAAATTTGAGACACAGTTGTTTAGATAAATTTACAGGGTATTCATCTTGGTGATTTATTTAGAATTGTAATCTGCAGCTGAATGGATTTGCTTTAGGATCATAAATTCTTCAGTACTACTAGAATGACCACTTTCATGCATGGGCAACAGATAACAAAAGTCAACTGCCTTCCCCTACACGATCTGGTTTTATCCTGATCGGGAAAGTTCAAGTTGGTGCACCGTTAAGTCGAAACTGACGTAATTTTTCTTTTACTCTCTGGCCATAGATCATTGTATCCCATTAGCTGATTTATTAATTTGTCCACCCATCTCACTTTCATTCCAGTATTATTATGCTGTACTGTTTGATCATTTTAAATATTTGTACCTTAAATTATGATATACGGTACTTATTGTTCATTTACAGGTTGCCATCTTTTTAGTCTTAGCAATGGTGTTACGGCGGAAACCTGATGTTCTAATCAATCTATTACCTAGATTGAGGGAAAACTCAAAGTATCAAGGACAAGATAAGCTTCCGGTTATGTTGTGGATGATAGTTCAGGTGAC
The DNA here is from genome assembly GCA_903798395.1 of Fraxinus floribunda. NCBI lineage: Eukaryota > Viridiplantae > Streptophyta > Magnoliopsida > Lamiales > Oleaceae > Fraxinus > Fraxinus floribunda. The sequence goes on along the minus strand of CAIGRS010166467.1, from coordinate 6,375 downwards.
TGCATAACTAGGCCACTTTAACATCTGTGGCACTCTTGGATTTCTTTGGACGTCGTGAATTTGTAGTCAAAGTTGAAGTTGATCCTTTATGTGCAGGCCTGTCAAGGAGATCTTGCTATAGGATTGTATTTGTGGGCACATCATATTTTGCCTATACTTGGAGGCAAATCAGGGTCTAATCCTCAGTCCAGGGATTTGGTTTTGCAGCTAGTGGAAAGGTTTGAAATATTTGCTTTTCTTTCTAACACTCAAAACAGTCATGCTCCCTTTGTGTTTTACATTTGTTCCATTAATTGATAAACTTACTTTTCCCTGTATCAGAATTTTGTCTGCACCAAAAGCTCATACTGTATTAATAAATGGCGCTGTTAGAAAGGGAGAGCGCTTGATGCCACCTGCCGCGCTCGACTTACTGCTACATGTAACCTTCCCTGAATCTTCTGCGCGGGTCAAGGTAGGAGTTACTACTTACTAGGGGCTTCTATGAACAGTGGCGGCTAGTATTCTCTCTGGTTCCGTTCTTCTTTTGTACCTGTTTCTGCTCAAGCATCTTCAACGATCTCTTGTGGTACATATTTCAGGCAACTGAAAGGTTTGAGGCTATTTATCCAACTCTTAAAGAGGTTGCTCTTGCTGGTACTCCTGGAAGCAAGGCAATGAGGCAAGTCTCGCAGCAGATACAGACTTTAGCTGTTAAAGCAGCTGGAGAAGGTTAGTTCAAAATCAAAGGCGACATTGTATCATCAAATATCATCTGAAAATATTTAGTTAGTAAGTCTAAAGTTCATAGTGATTAGTGAGTTTGACAGATTGTGCTTTGCAGGGATCCCAGAGCTATCCCGTGAAGCAAATGGCATATTTCTTTGGTGTTTGACTCAGAATCCTGACTGCTACAAGCAATGGGTAAGCTTAGTTTGTACTCTTTCAACAATAATAATATTTAGATTCTGGAATGTCCTACTACAGTAATATGGTTGGACTGTGAAAGTTACGAGTTTTACCTAAAAATCACCTAGATGGGGTTCAATAGGTGAATAACGTGAAATAAAAGTTACCAATTAAAAGTAATAAGTCACCTTTTAATTGTTTTAGATGCTTAGTCAATCAAGTCAATTTTATCCTATGTTGAATTGCCACAATAGTAAATAAAGTAGTAAATAACACAAGATTTATTGACGGAGAAAGTCATTTGCATGATTAAAAACTTCGAGACCAAGTCAGTAATTTTCACTAAATACGATAAGAGCTTGCATTATGATCTAGCCTAAAAAATCCACCAGACTCGCTGATCTAATTTCCAAGACCCACTGGAACGTACTTAACTCACATTTGCTTTCGATCTTCTGAAATTGTCCATCTTTTGTGGATCACTAAGAACACCTTGTCCTTGTACTCTTCCCGTGCTTTTGGTCCAACTTTCCTCAATTTTTAGTAACCTCTAAAAGCAATTGAGAAAGTACCTTTTTGATTATATTTAGGAAGTGTGTTTTGGATTATATGATTTTGATGTTTTTCTTAAATTGTGATTGATTGATCTTAAGATGTAGAATTGAAAGTTACGAGTTTTGTTTTGGATGCTTGCGCATCAGTTTGGCGGCAGATTTGCTTAATTCCTGCCACTCTTTCTCTACGTTCTATACTCGAACCAAAAGGCTCTTAATTCATCTATACAACACCCTAAAAGACTCCTTGACTTTTACAACTCTTTTATAATAATTATTTTGTCCAAAGAATTGTCAGTACAATTTAAAATCTAACAATTTTCCCCTTTGACATTCTATGACAAACTATAAAATACAAGTCAAGTAAAAACAAAACTAATCTATTCAAACTCAAATTGAATGTCTGTTTCTTGCATTTCTTGTTAAACTTGTTTCTTGAAATCAACAATTCAAATACCAGGTTTTGAGATCCACTCAAGAAAGCTTGTTCAACCCCAAAAGACTGTCCAGTTTTTGAGATCCACTCAAGAAGGAATATAGTTGAGCATTGGATTTCTCAAGGTCGCTTGTCAAGGTTTTAACCTTGGCCTCTAAGTTCTCCTTGATCAATCTTAACTACTAAGGCTTTTGGTTGACTCCTGAAGGTCATGCATAAGTCTCTCTCTTTCTAGCTCAAATGCATTAACCTTTTTAAGCACGACTTTATTCACCTTCTTAATCTTAAGACTATCAAATAATTGTTGATAAGTTTCACGAATCTCTTTCTCATCTTCATAATCTTCCTCAGTGTGCTCGCCACTATTTACTTCCTCAATCTTGTCAATGTCCTTATCAGATTCACTTCTAATCCTAGCAATGAATGGCATAAACTTCCCACTCATCATGAGGGGACCTCTCACTATGATTATCCAAGCTAGACTAGTCAACTGTGATAGTTGCATTCATAGTTTTACCCTGATTTCTCTTAATGTAAGGGTACTCACTTCTATAGTGGCCAAAATTTTGACACTTATGACTTCTCACAGATTGAGATCTCTTTCTAAACTCATTGTAGCACTCTATGTCTTTCTTGAGGCTTCTTATTTCTAAACATTTTTCAAAATTTCTTGGCAAAATAAGCAATCTCCTCATCATTAACGATATCTGTATCAATAGAGTTATACTCTTCTTCCCTAACAGTGTTTAAGACTATAGACTTGTTTTTCTATGGTTGAGATATGGTGAGGTCATAAGTTGGGAGAGATCTAACTAATTCTTCAATCTTAACCATATCTAAATCCTTGCTCTCTTTGATAGCCGTAAATTTATGTCTAAATCTCTCAGGTAAGGATTTAAGGATTTTTCTGACAATCTTAGGTTGAAGAATTCTCTCACCTATGTTGAAGCTATAATTAACTATGTCATTCAAGCTTGCATAGAAGTCATTGAAGGTCTCATCATCCTCCATACTAATCTCTTCAAATCTAGTGTTCAATATCTGTCATTCAGAATTTTTAACAGCTCGAGTTCCCTCATGTGTGGTTTGGAAAATATCCTAAACCTCTTTAGCAACCTTTCACATGGACACACGTCTAAATTCTTCTTGTGATAACCATAAATAAAGCGTGTAAAACCTTATTATTTCAGTTACGCTCGTCTAAATTACTCTTCGACCAATTAGCTATAGGAGTGGGGATGACAACATCATTAATGGTGTTAGAAAAGACAGTCCAACTATTTAGTATTTACTACGCTCAACTAAGTATGCTCATTCATCGATTTCAAAAAAATTCTCATTCGAACTTTCTAATAGGCGTAGTTACTGCAATCAAAATATGGTTTGGATAGACAATTAACTACTCATATAGAAAACTAGAGTCAAGAATCGAATTTGGGCTCTAATATCACTCGAAAGTTACTAGTTCTGTTTTGAAGCTCGAACATCAGCTTGGCTGTAGGCTAGCATAATTCCGGCGACTCTTTCTCCACATTCCACACTCGAACCTAAAGGCTCCTAGTTCATATATATAACACCCCAAAAGGCTCCTTGTTTTTACAATTTTATTTATAATAATCATTTTGTCTAAATAATTGCCGATACAACTTAAAACCCTAACACACTGAAAAATCGTAAGGCTGTCCATTGAAATTTTAAGTGCAGCAACGTTGTGCACAATTTGTTGAAGGCTCAATTTAGGTCAACTGTGCTCCCATCTTGTCCAAAGTCAGTTTCTCTTTGCTTAAGAAGATGCTTAAAGAGTTATGATCTTCGTGCCTTGTTACTTTGTTCAATATGTGTGCAATTTACCTTCTAAATGTCAATCTCACTTTGCTTTTCTGGCGAGACTGTATTCTAAATATAGTTTGTGATGCTATAAAATTTGATTTGAACAGGACAATATTTATATGGATAACATAGAGGCCAGTGCTGTTGCCTTGAGGAAGCTTGCTGAGGAATGGAAGGAGCTTTCTGCAAAACAGTCTTCTCTTGAAGCACTTAGGGCAAGTCTGAAGAGTTTCCGAGAAAAGGTGAGTGGCTTGTGTATTTTTCTTATACTTTGTCAATTGTTACGACTAGGCTAGTAGTTTAAAGACGTGTACAGAATAATGGCTTTGAACTTCCTTTACAATCTTGCATTTTATATGGACCTGTGGTATAAGCTTATAATTCATTAACCTTGATTACTTTCAATGTTCTCTGTGAACAGAATGAGAAAGCACTAAATGGTGGGGTGGATGTTGCTCGCCAAGCTTTCTACAAGGATGCAGATAAATACTGCAAGGTAATATTAGGAAGGCTATCACGTGGTTATGGTTGTGTGAAAACTGTGGCCTTCACTGTGGTATTGGCTGTGGGAGCTGCCGCGATGTCTCCAAGCATAAAGGAATGGGATTGGAACAAGTTTTTGGTTTTGTTCAATGCCAAGTAGATGTTCTGAGCAAATTTCAATACGAGGTATTTGAGACATTTGTTTTTTGATACTTTACATGGGAAAATTAATTATATTCGCGCAAAATAAATTGGCAGAAGAGCTAGGTCTTTGTGTAATAGTGAGTCGCAATGGAATTACTCCAGGTAGAATATAGTTGGAAGTTATCACTGTTTTAAAGAAGCAAGTTCAGTTCATCATCATCATCTGGAACTGATTTCGTTCTTCTATTTTTTTCTCAATAATTTCTTTTTGGCTTAGGTTGGATAATCCTTTTGAGTTATTTCATACTTTCTTCTTCAGTTTATGCAAAATGAGCACATGGATACTAAAATGTTATCATTCTATCAAACAGCAAATGTTTGTATCGGTAATTTTACATAACTGGCAGTGGTAGTTTATGAGTTGGGAGTTTTCTTAAAACTTATTCTAAGTCTTTGAGGTTGAGGCCAAGAATACTTGAAGAATCCGCCCTTAATTCGTGAAGGATTTTGTGGTGTAGACCAACAACGGTACTTCATGTTTGGAACTTCCTGAAGTTGAGAAATAGTGCCCATAGCAATACATTATGAACCAAGTAAAAAAGCTAGGCACCAACTTTCCCCCTGGATACAACATAAAAACAAAAATGAATTGTACATGCATCTCCAACTTCAGAATTCAAAACTGTTGTGTTCTGTTCACTGTATAATCAACTACTCAAACAAGTTATAAAGTATTGAATGCCAAGTTTTACTCACGGAGCGAGAATCAAGTACAAGAAAGCTGAAATTCCCTACTGAATCGAAACCAACTCGTTACAGCAAAAAAGGCTCTGCAACCTTTATTCAAAAAAAATTTAGCCCTACAATGAATTGGAAAATTAAATGAACAAACATCAGTTTCTCATAGTTGCTAAAGTTGTCCCAACTTAAATAGCCAAGCCTAACTGCTTAATGAGTGAATTGCCTAAATATGTACTGAACTTTAAGCAATGCGTCCAAAGGGTTATTGAACTTTAAAAATCACTCAAATGATCGTTGAACTTTGCAAAACGTTTCCACTAGGTCACTGAACTTTAAAAATTACCTAATTCATCACTGAACNTATGTACTGAACTTTAAGCAATGCGTCCAAAGGGTTATTGAACTTTAAAAATCACTCAAATGATCACTGAACTTTGCAAAACGTTTTCACTAGGTCACTGAACTTTAAAAATCACTTAATTCATCACTGAACTTTACAAAATGTTTCTACGAGATCACTAAACTGTGCAAAATGTTGTCCATGAGATCACTGCATTAGTGACCCATGAGAAATATTTTGCAAAGTTCATTGATGAATTGGGTGACCTAGTGGAAACGTTTTGTAAAGTTCAGTGACCCATTGGACGCATTGCGTAAAGTTCAATGTCTATTTAGGCAATTCACTCCTGCTTAATGTAGAAATTTCTTAATGATTCTTGAGTTTGCCTGTCGTTAAAAGAAAAAAGACGAGGGTTAAAATTCATGGTAGTTTTTGAGAATTTGAAAACAAATGTCTAAAAAAGATAATACAAAACCTGGTTGGAATGGAAATTTTGGGATTGATTTTGCTTACAAGAAATAAAGAGAAGGATTTGTTGAATGGTGTGAAGGAAAGAGAGAATGCAAAGCCAAAGCCTCGGGTATGAACGAGGGCTTCATATCTGACTGATTCTGAGCCAATCCAATTCGCTAATCTCTTTGATTTTCAATACAATCCTCTCTTTCTTTTCCTTTATTCAAGAAATAAAAATGGTATAATTTTGAATAAAATCGTATGTTCAGTAACGTAATTATAACAAAATAAACAAGACTGGACATTTTAATTTCAGAATTATTAGAACGGACTAAACTAACAAGTTCAACTTCATTCCAGTTAAGTTGGTCTGATTTAGGGTATGATGATGCCAAATAATGATGTTGCACATTTTGATCAACTCTGAGGATTTAAGTTGGTTTTCTACCAAAGGAGAGAAAATGGTGAACCTAGTTTATACTTTATAGTTGGAATTAAGCAGTGAG
>CAIGRS010166439.1:0-11851 GCA_903798395.1 Fraxinus floribunda | reverse complement strand
CAAATATATTCCGTCCGTTAGCCGATAGCGGATTCCATTTTTTGATATCGGACCCAAACAAACAAACTCAGTGTGCCATATGTGAAGAAACTCCAAGAAGAGTTCCACCGGAAAATGGAAAACATTCACGTCACTGGACACTTCACAATTTTCTTCGTGCTCTTAGCTAGAGCCTTCTTTGCTGTCGGAGTCTTCTTTATTGATGGTGTCTTCCTTGCTGCAGGAGTTGCCACTTTATTTGAGGGCATTAAAGCCGCCTTCTTATGAGGAGATGACCTTGTCAATGTCTTTATAACCTTGACATGCGGTTGCTTTTCAACTTTGGGCTTCATTGCAAGCTTCCTTTTGGGAGCTGGCTTCGACTTCGACTACATAGCCGCCTTAGGCTTTTGTAGCCGGCTTAGATTTGGCAACTAGCTTAGCCTTAGCAGCTGATTTAGTCTCTGCAATGGCCTTAGATTTGGTAACAGCTGCCTTTGACTTGGCTTTCACCTTGGAAGGAGGTGCTTTCTCCAGAGTAATTTTGCTGGTGGCGGCCTTGGTCTTGGCAGTAGGTGCCGACTGTTTCTTAGTCGGAACAGGAGCGACAGAAATGGGTTTTTGTTTGCCGACTTTGGTTGTTGGATTTGAGTATTGTTAGGTGGGGATTGGGAAGAAGATGAAGCTTAAAATGTTTGAGACGGTGGGTGACAGATAAAAAATTGTGGGTATAATTTTCAGAAAATAAATATTTTGGGTGTTGTAACTGCATTTTTTTTTAAATTTTGACATTTTTTTTAATTGTTTTTAATAATTAAACTAATTAATCTTGATGAAATGCAAACAAAAGGTTTCAAGGACTTTTTGACGATTTCTACATGATATATCACACGAATTATGCTACACGTACATCACTTTTTACATCATCACACGTTGCAATATGCTATTGAACAATTTAAAAAAATAAACAGTTTTTTCACCAATTAAATCATGTCAACTTGGACGCTGTCAAAAGCGATGTACACTTTTGATGTACAGATAACTTAACTATTGAGCCCGTTTGGTAGAGATTAAGATCAGATTAAAATTGAAAAATTAGTCGTTATTGTTGACTTTTATTAGACGAATGATACCCAATAACAGTCATATTTTCAATTTTAATCGACTTTTTAGCCCTCCAAACAGGCTCTATATCACACATCATCAACTTTGTATGGTAATTTTCTACTTCAATCATATGCTATATGTACACCATAATTTACAATAACTATTGAGCCCGTTTGGTAGAGATTAAGATCAGATTAAAATTGAAAAATTAGTCGTTATTGTTGACTTTTATTAGACGAATGATACCCAATAATAGTCATATTTTCAATTTTAATCGACTTTTTTGCCCTCCCAAACAAGCTCTATATCACACATCATCAACTTTGTATGGTAATTTTCTACTTCAATCATATGCTATATGTACATCATAATTTACAATATTTTTTTAGTGTACCACGTGGCATCATATAGGACAATTTAGAAAAATAATAATTTTCCACCAATCAAATATTGTCAACTCATGTGTGTTAAAGATGGTGTACACTTTTTGGTGTACAAATGGCTTTTTCATATGCTATTCAACCTTACTTATCATTATCCATTTTCAATTCACTCACTCTCCTCCTCTAACCACCTTCTCCCCGATTTTCTTGAAGCATTTTCTACAAGAATCAAGAAAAAGATTAAAATTCTACGAGCATGACAACGGTCATGGCTACAGTCGGGGCAATGGCAGTAAAATCTCATATCTCAATGAAGAGTTCAAGAATGAATTGAGACTGAAAATATGAAGTTCGATCCAAACTACACCTAGATTGGGGAGGTGAATAGGTGATTACGCAGAATTAAAAAACTTTACAATTAAATATCAACAAGTCACTATTAATTATTTCTAGATGGTTAATCACGTTATTCAGATTTTCCTATGTTGAATTACCGCAATTATGAAAGCAATAAATAAATACATAATTGATCACGGAGAAACCCCAAATGGGTAAAAATTTTGGGCACTTTGCCAGTCAATAATCCATTATAAGCAATTTAAAACTTACAGTCTGCTAGACTCTACTACCATTAGTACATTCTCACCCCCTAACTGCAATTCCAATAGCTTTCTCGGATTTCGTGCTCCCGTATCAACTCCGAGCTGCAGTTTCCAAAGCTCTCATGGATTGCTCTCTTGTACAACAACTCCAAACTTTGTGAAGCCGTCTATCTCATGTGGATTAACAAAGAACACAGCATTCTACAACGACTGGAACTCCAGTCACCTTCCCTTGATCTTTAGAACTTTGATGGATATAAAGGAAGCAGCAGTTTGATATTTGTATTATGAATTTGATGTTTTTACCACTAATAGCCATAACATGATGAATGTTGAAAGCAAATTTATGAAGATGATCTCAAAAGAATGTGTTTTTCTCAAAGTTCAACCTTGTAAAAAACCATTCAGATGTGTTTTGATATTTATATGTAGGTTAAGGAATGAATGAGCTGGATAAAAAGCCTTTAAAAATGAATTAAAAATTCTCTGGATAACCCTGTCGCTCGAGAGAGATCTGGGCGATAGGCGAGCAACAGTGTGTCGCTCGAGCGAAGGTCTGCGACAGGCGGGCGATGCAGTTTCTGTTTCTGACGCTCGAGCCAAACCGTGGAGACAATCTAGCAAAATTTCGGCACTATTTTTTTTCCTTATTTCCCATTCTCGAACCTTAGACCTAATAAAACTTAATTTCAACTAATTGGACATTACTCCTTAACTTTTACAACATATTAATTTTGGTCCCTTTTGTTCATAGACTTGTCAATTATATCAAATACTTAACAAGCTCTCCATTTGACATTCTGTGATAAAACTACAATCTAAAGTCAAGATATTAGTGAAATAGAATTACAGACTCAAATAATGACACAACTAATAACTGTCTTGATCAAATTTTACTTTTCATTTATCAAAATTTGTTTTCTGAAATAGACAACTCAAATACCTAAAATGTATGTGAAACAGTATTAAGTGTAAAAGTAATAAGCAATTCACAATGTAAACCAATTTTCCAATTCCATCAAGATCTTAAGATCAGATTCAGATGGATCTTATACATATCTAATGAATTTTAGGATTTTCTTCAACAAAAAGGAATTATCTCTCAAAGATCATGTCCATCTACTCCACAATATAATGGTGTTTTTGAAAGAAAGAACCGTCATCTTCTCGATATGGTTCGAACTTTACTTCTTGAGTCCTCTATTCCATCAAGGTTTTGGGTTGTAGCTTTTAGTAATGGTGTGCACTTAATTAATCATCTTCCTATCCCTAAATTACAATATTTGTCTCCTTATTATCATCTTTACAATTCTTCGTCAAAATATTCTGATCTTCATACGTTTGGTTGTGTATGCTTTGTCCATTTGTCTCTTCATGAACGCACTAAACTCTCAACCCAATCTGTTAGATATGCCTTTCTAGGTTATGCTACTCATCGAAAAGGTTATCTGTGCTATAATCCTTCTACTAAAAGGATTCTTGTCTCAAGAAATGTCATTTTCTTCGAAGATCAATATTACTTTATGTCTCATATTGAATCTCCTTCCCCACCATAAATGTTATTCTTACGTGATTTTCCTAGTGATAGTTTTCATCAGTTTTACCTTCATAAACAATACGGTATAAACCAGGTTTTGTGTATGAAAAGCGTGGTCCACATGAAGGTCCTCAGCAAGAACTAAATCCTACCCATGAACCAGAACCTATACCTGATGCTCCACATATTCGCAAGTCAACACATCTTACACACCCACCAGATAGATATGGATTTTCAGGTACATCTTTGGTAGCTACCTTGTCTTCTACTCCTATACCCACTTCTTATATCCAAGCTATGAAACATGAATGTTGGCAAAAAGAAATGCAAGATGAACTTGATGCACTAGCAAAGAATGTTACATGGGACATTGTAACATGTCCAATTTCGGTAAAACTCATAGGTTGTAAGTAGGTTTATTCTTTTAAACTACGATGTGATGGCTTTATAGAAAGATCTAAGGTTAAACTTGTGGTACTTGTGTAGATTATGAAGAAACTTTTGCCCCCGTTGCCAAAATGACTTCCATTCGGACACTTCTTGCTATAGCTGCCCCTAAATTCTGGTCTATTCATCAAATGGATGTGAAGAATACTTTTCTTCATGGAGATCTCAAGGAAGAATTGGAAGCCTTGTCTACTTGACTAGCACTCGGCCAGATATCTCATATGCAGTACATCAAGTTAGTCAATTTATGGCTACTCCTAGACATCTACATATGACTGCTATTAGACTAATAATCAGATATTCCCTAGGCCCTCCTACACATGGGTTGTTTTTCTCTACTGGATCAGATCTCACTCTTGTTGCCTACAGTGATTAGATTGGGTCGGATGCCCAGACACACGTCGTTCTACAACAGGCTAGTACATATATCTTAGCAATGTTTTGATTTCGTGGAAGTGTAAGAAATAAGATTGAGTTTCTAAATCATCTACTGAAGCAGAATATCATCTTATGTCTGCTGCCTACTCTGAAATCCTTTGGTTGCGTGGGCTACTTTCTGAACTTGGATTTGCTCAATCTAGTCCAACTCCCCCTTCATGCAGACAATACATACTAGTGCTTTTCAAATAACAACAAATCCAGTATACCATGAGTGTACTACACACATAGAAGTTGATTGTCATTCTATTCATGAAGCGTTTGATAGACAACTGATTTCTTTACCACACGTACGTACTGATTTGCAAATTGTAGAAGTCTTCACCAAAGCTTTGCCTCGGGAAAAACATAAACTTTTAGTGAGAACATTACTGTTGGTCTCTGTTCCATCATCAATTTGAGGAGGATGTCAAGGCTAGCTGTCAATGATTATCAATGCTAGCTGCTTATAATTGCTACCTATGACAAAACATTCCTTATAAGTTGTAGGTAGATTTATTTCAATTGTAATTAAGACTATCCATATATAACATGGACTGTGATTAGTAGGTGCTTAAATTGAGGGATTCTAATGAATGTAATTGATGTCATATACGCTATATATTTTGAGAATACAGAAATGGAACATAGATTTCCAATAAAGTCTCTATTTTTGCCAAGCCTCACTTAGAGAGTAACGTCTAGAAAACTCGCATCTTCTAGCTATGGTGATTTTATCTTAGGAGTTACTGTTGCAACATCAATTCCTTCAAAAACATGAAGGGCACCCTCTATGTTCCCTTTTTGATACTCAAGTCACCCCAATAAATCTCTAGCTTCCTATATTTAAACATGTTAAATCGTGATTTTTACATATGATTAACATAACTGTTAATATTTTGAAAGTTTAAAATGGTCCAACATTTCCCTTATTCACAAGAGGCTAACCACATTCTCTTAATTGCCCCACTTCTCAAGCTTTTGGTAACCAATCATAGACTTTAGATAACTTATTTGATAGGAAGAAGTTTAAAAAGAAAAGTGTGGTATTGGTCCCTCAGTCTTGAGTTCTCTTTCACATTAATACACAATATCATAGAGTTCTTGAAGACTTAGAAGCACCAAACACAATTTGAAATTCTGCAATTTAAACATAAATGGATGGAGGTTAGTTCTTGTTCTTCATTTTCCGCATTTGATCTATATGCGGTTTGTTTACCTACACATGATAGATCAAATAGATTCTAACAATAACTTCAGCAAATATATTATTCCCACATAAAAGGAAGGTCCTAAGTAAAGATTGCATGAAACATTGTGCCGTATTGGGATCTTTGAAATGTTTAGCATTAATTAGAAGTATAATTGAAAAATCATATAAGTTGTAAATATATTATTCCCACATAAAAGGCTAAACAAAGCTGGTGTGAAACATGGTACCATGTTCATATGAAGAAACCAGAAGCACTTTTCCTAAATCTATATTTTAGTACACCTTAGCAATAAGAGCGAGTTTTTGTGAAAGGCATGGTTTCTATTTTTGATACTGAGACCAAAAGATGGATATATATTTATATAGAGTTTTTGTACATTGTGATAAATAAGGAAAAGATAATAGGTAATTATACAAAATTAAAAACAAAAGAAATTAATCGATAGAATTGAAATTAGACCATTATAGGTGTATGATTAATAGCAAGATTCATGCCAAGATGTGTGGTCAATCTACAAAGTCTTCTATTACGTTAACATCCTCCCGCAAGTGAATGGGAAGCGTACACACCATAAGCTTATCTCGTAAGAAGCAAAAATGAGATGAGCAAAGTCCATTTGTAAAGAGATCAATGAGTTGGTCTGTAGTCGAAACAAAATGAATAACAACATCCTTGTTGATAACCTTCTCGCGAATAAAGTGAACATCAACCTCAACATGTTTAGGCATGAAAAATTGGATTGGAGGCAATAGAAATTGCACCAATGTTATCACAATGAATTATAGGAGGGAAAGCCATTGAAATCTGCAAAGTCTTGAGAACCATCCGAATCCAATAAACTTCAGCAACGATCATTGCAAGGGCACGATATTCAGCCTCCGTACTTGATCGTTAGACTATAGGTTGCTTCTTGGCATACCATGAGACTATGTAGCGACCAAGAAAAACCTCATAACCCATGGTAGATCGCCGATCATCTGGATCTCCACCCCAATCTGAGTCAGAATATGCTTGCAAGTTGAGAGACCCACGAATGTAGTATAAGCCATGATCAATAGTACCCTTTAAATAGCGCAAAACACGCTTGGCAGTGGACCAATGTACTTCAGTAGGGGAAAGCAAATGTTGACATAATTGGTTCACGGAGTATGCAATTTCAGGGCGAGTAAGAGTACAATACTGAAGAGCTCCCACTTTTTGATGATAGTATGTGATGTCTGGTAAAGGATCCCTAAAATGAGAAGAGAGCTTGCTTCCAGCAACACAAAGGGCAGTATACATCTTGGCACCTACCATCTTTGCTCAATGCAGTACATCAATAATGTATTTGCTTTGACGAAAATGAAGTCCACTAGAGTCTCAAACCACTTGAATACCAAGAAATAAATTCAGATGGCCAAGATCGACCCTTTAAGGCAAATTCAGCATGAAGCGTAACAATCAAGGATGAAACGAAAGCATCACTATATCCTATGATGAGATCATCAACATATACAAGAACATAAAGAAGAACACTATCTTGCTGAAAAGTAAAAAGAAAGTAATTCACCTGAGAGCCAATAAAACCCAGATCCACAATAAATTGAGAAAAGGTGTTTGAACCATGCTCGAGGTGCTTGTTTGAGCCCATAAATAGCCTTATTGAGCTTGCAAACATAGTTAAGATAATTGAGATCAACATAGCCACAAGGTTGTTTAATATAGACTTCCTCTTGAATTGTACCATGTAAAAAGGCTTTGTAAACATCTAATTGATGAATGTTTCAGTTAAAGGGTTAAATAGGGAGTTAATTGGGAAATAAGGAACGGGACTTAAGCCCTCGAACGGATAAGCTAATACAAAGAAAATCCAACCTAGTTGACTGAAGATCCTAAAATCTAGGTTCAAATGGACAACCTAATTATAAAGACTTAATTAAATCACTATTGGGGCGCGGAATGATGCCTCTTGTCCATTTCTACGATGCAACAGTGATGTCCATAAGGATGAAGGATAATCAACAAGCTTTTAATGATTCTTATGCGTCGGAAATCGAGTCAAGCAATGTGGGTTACTTGTAATAAGAAATCACCTATGTGAAAGAGAAGTGTGGCTCAATTTTTAAGAACTCTCGCAGAACCAGGCATATGTTCATGGTAAAAAACGAACATGAGAATGAGAACTGAATTGCGTTGGGAAGAATCATGTGTGGAGCATATCATCATTTACATAAACGGTAAAACAGTTCAAAGACAGCGTGTCTACTGGTCAGCNGTGGCTCAATTTTTAAGAACTCTCGCAGAACCAGGCATATGTTCATGGTAAAAAACGAACATGAGAATGAGAACTGAATTGCGTTGGGAAGAATCATGTGTGGAGCATATCATCATTTACATAAACGGTAAAACAGTTCAAAGACAGCGTGTCTACTGGTCAGCTAGTAAAGTAAATATGCTTTCACAAGGAAATGTTCAATGTTAATACCTGCATATCCTATGCAGGTTTCAACCGTTGAGCTTTATCACCAAGTCTTTGTTTTACATCTTGTGTCTCCCCCAATTTTCATTCATGTGGGGGATTGTTGGAAATATGAGGTGATGGCTAATTTTTGCATAAATTTTGAGTGGGAACCGTTGCTTATTTGAGAAGATCAACACTGATTTGTGTTATCCCCTGCGAGAACATCGAAATCATGTATTTACTTGCCAAAAATGAAGTTTAGGTGAATGAGAAATTGGAGTTCAAAGTGGATCATTGAAATATGATTTATGTTGGAGGGAAAAGTAAATTTGAATTTATTCGACATAGGAAATTGATGAAAGTAAGAACCACTTTATATATGGCTACACTTTGGAAGCGTGTAACCATATATAGCATAGATGCTCTCTTCACGTACGCACTCAGGGGGTGCAAATCACGGACCGAAATAGGCCTCGGTTCTTGAATTTGTGTGTGGATGCGACCTGCGTACACGAATGTCGAACCGAATTGACCCAAAATTGGCTCCTTAGGATGGCCTACGTTTTGCCAATTTTTTTTTTTTTTTTAGCTTTCAATAACTGACTTTTGGTTTCTGAAACTGCTAAAGCCCCAATGATTATTGTCATTAGTTCTAAAACTCCAATGATTATTGTCATTGAGTTAATGGACAATTTGAACTCGTAATTACTGGGCTAAGTCTATATAAAGCCTCATTTTCCACTGTTCCATATATGAATAATACAGTCTGCATTATAGTTCCAAAACACACGAAATTGTCCTCTGTTTGTATACATAATTTACTATTTGTCAAGGTCTTGGTGGTGATATTGTTCAGATGCTAAGTCAGTTCGTCAGAGTAGAATTTGCAGTGCTCGGACTGTATTGATTTACTATTGTATCCTGACAGGGACGAACCCAGATCATTTGTCTTGTGGGGTCAAAAATGAGAATTAAAAAAAAAACTACCTAGGTGTTAGGTAAAAAAAATTAAAAAAAAATAATAATTTGTGGGGTCATTTGACCCCACATGACCCTATGTGGGTCCACCCATGTATCCTGGGAAACAGACGCTCAAATTAAATCTCAAGCACCTATGGTGAGGGGCAAATCTATTTTAAGGAAACTGTGCTCACACATGCCTTAATTTTTAAAGTCAAATTGAATTATTTATTTTCTACTATTTAGATTATTTGTTCTATTTTATCTTGATTTATATAACTTATGTTATTTGTTGTGATTAACAAAATCTGTTATATAGTAGTTATTATTATGTAAAAATATTGTCCACACAATAAAATCCATATTCGGTATATTAGTTGTATATACGGTATGTTGATTGCATATCCGGTATGTGTTGTAAATCCGGTATTTGTTCACGATTATTTTTCTAACAATTATAGTGAACACAACCAGCAGTTGAAAGGAAAAAGTAAAACATCAATCATTGAAAAAGATACCTTTGGCTCGGTAAAAAGCATTGACTTAGCTCACAACACATCAAAACCACCGTTGCCCACTTCATCTTGAGCAAAATTGTTTATTGATTTTACCGGTTATCAACCAAGAATCTAAGGTTTCTTTCTCATTATTTACTTTCCTGTGGAATAAATTATGTTCTTTGGGTTTGATTTTCTTTGCCTTTAAGTGACTTTCTAGTGTTTGAACTGTTCAAGAGAAAGTTCTATGTCGGAGAAAATGGTAGTTCTTTGGCTTTAATATGATATTAATGTCAACCTGAATCTTTCCTTTCAGAGCAGGAGTGAGAACGTGGTTCAATATTTCTTGATGTACGGAAAAAAGACAAAAAAACAAAAAATAGTATCAAGAGGGTCCCACTATTGAAGTTGTTGTCACCATGCACACAAAATTTCATTCAATTCTGAGTGTTGCATAATAAATCTTCAATTGTGGATTTTGAGCTCAGAAAATAACCAAAACGAGCACCACATATACCAAGGTTTGACCTAAAAACTCCACACCCGGTTGCCGCAAGTTTCACTCTTGTATTAACCCACAAAGGATCAAGAATGGTGGATGCAATTAACCACAAAGTAAGGAAGAAGAAAGAAAGCAATGGTTCAACAAAGTCACCAAGAACGGCTGCCCTCTTCCACACAATCAATTGCAACCCACAAATAGTTTTTGGGAGGGATGGATATATATAAATGGATTAGGTCACAAATAATTGGGCCAAAGAACGCCAATTGAATGGGCCAACTTAATAACAAGGTAAATGGGCTAAGTTAATAGACTAACAATAATCCAAAACCACACACTAATCAAACCACCAATCCATCTCCAACTTGGGCCTTCCAAAATTTTCAGTCGTATTCGAGTCTATCCGAGTCTATCCAAGTTTACGGTGTCAATAAATTATCTGTCAGCTATTTTAAATCATCGCCCGAATTTATTGGGTATCAAAGCACAACAAATCTCCACCTTGATACCAATCAATCTGCAAGCAACCAAAACATACAGTTTATACTTGTATAATCAAGGTAACCAATAAAATTGGTATCACAGACCTTACCTCGTGTTTTAGACCTGAAACACATACCATACCTGCTCCATGTACTCACCAGGGCTAAGATCAAGAACACCTAAGTAGAAGCAGATAATCACAACAATTAACCAAGAGCAAATAAACATGCGATGAAGATATCATATAGGATAACACAGATCTTTTCAAAAAGACACATTCACACAGAACAATAGATTAACACCAAGTTAATCAAGCACACGGTCAACACATATGAAACAAATAGATAAATGACCCCACGAAAAGATCTCCTATCCTATTCTATCATATCCTATTCTATCCCATTCCGTGTTGCCTACACCTCGAGAACACATATCTCACCTCATCGCCCACCTTGCTTACTAGACTAATCACTCAACCTATGTTTACTGGAAAGACACAATAGATCCTAAGTTTTTGGAATAATCCTCTATCACCACATCACTTTTCCAAACCTAAGTGGATAATGGGTCTCCACGTAACAGAAGTGATAGAAGTGTCCTCACACTCCACCTGATCGGTGTCTCTTCTTAGATAAATGATTCATAATATTTGATCACCTCTCCACTCGTGATCTAAATGCCACACTCCACATCCCACGATATAAGCCACCAATGTACCCCTACTACACATCACCAAAAGACATACAACACATTGCTAATGCATCCCAACCCACCATGCATACAAACAATTACATCTAGTAATAAGACCACTTCAATTCATGCCAATGCACATATCAAACACATTGAAATGCAAAATATAATCATGTAACGGAATTGAGCAATCATACACCTGCAGAAAAGGATTACACACGGATGCACATGCAGTAACTAGGTTTACACTTAATAAACCTCACTTGGGTAATCACTCGACCCTATAACCAAATTTACCTCACATCTTATCTTATCCTTCTTCTTGGGACAATCCCTAATGAAGTGTTCAGACTTACCACAACTGTAACACGGTCCCATCCCTTGCTCTCCTTCTTACCGCTATCATCACTCGAGTTACTACTCGAATCACTAGTGTCTTGAGCTCTACTCAAATTCATTTACTTAAATTTTATTCTACTTCTCATCATATGCAACTCTCCATTTCTCTTGTCTTCTTTTTCAGTCTTAATCTCCATATCCTTACTCCTAAGTGAATCTATGACAATCTCGGGGGTTAATGTGTCCCTACCATA
>CAIGRS010166437.1:0-15920 GCA_903798395.1 Fraxinus floribunda | reverse complement strand
CTCAAAAACAATAATATCATGTCACGTGTAACAACATGATGGATATTAGCATATCAAAAACATAGAACATGTACCTAATGTAATAAGTTAACTTTTAGATTTTGTTGTATCAAAATCACAGAAAGTAGACACCACTCTCTGAGTACAAACAGTGCAAGAGTTAGGAAAATATTATAGGTTAGACATTTCCCATTTTTGGTTGTTGTTGTCGGGTTTCCTCTACTTTTCTTGGTGGGGTTGGGGGAGGGAGTGGAGGAGTGTTAATATAAAATTTCATAAATTAGAAGTTCGCACAAAAAATGTGAGAAAAAACACTAACCATCCAATCCAAACTTTGATGTGGAGTAACCCGTAGCCTCCATGGTGTCTTGAAGAGTAATTTGCTCCCTTGAACTGATATGATGATCCACATAGTTACTGGACATTGCAGTTAACATGCCAATGTTAGGTGGGATGGATTAAAACACTGATGATTGATAAGTGATATATTAAAAAATCTCTTTCAAGCATCCTACTAAAAACTAACAACCATAGGGGCTATATATCCAATTAATAGTACTGCTTCACCTAGAAAGAAATCATTCTTTTCTTAGGTTTGCTGGTCATGGTAAATAAACCAATAAATCTCATATTTTGAAAGTCATTAAACTCAGGTTTGTGCTTGGGTGTCTACAAATTTGGCAAAATTGTAACCACTCAACACATAAATTCTTACAGACAAACATACATACATTTCTTTAGAGACATTAAACTTTGGCAGCCATTTTTTTTGTGGTGTAATGATAAGAACCTGAAGCACATTTATATTAATAGCAAAGCTTTCTAACGAATCACAAATTAGATATTTATAGAGCCAACCTCTGTAAAATTTCATTATCTGGCAGCTGAAAATCATCAAGATCAAATGTCTCTGGCAGTGTAATGGAGTTATATGGGGCACACCCACTCTTCAATTAGACTTCTCAATTAGTTTGAGATAATAATCATTGGGTTTGTACATGAAAATTGTTTTAATCGTTATAACTCCGAGTTACATGCATCTAAAGGGAAGCAACATGGAGAAGAATAATAATTTCTAGAAAGAATATGTGCAGGCATTACTGGCTAAAAAAATTCCACATTTCCCCTGCTTTCCGCATATCTTGATATACAGCAAGGCATTTTTGTACTTCCTACAATGAATCATATCTCCTTCGAGCTCTAAGAACCGTATTGTAAGTGACCCGAAATCTAATCTCTTACTGTCATCACATCTTGATGTATGTAAACCTCTTTAAAAGAGATCATCTTAGTACATTGTGAAGCACGAAATCTAGATAGAAAAGGTAAAGTGAAAGGAAAGCCAAAACATATTGTCAAACTTAATGCCCTTACCAAATTTGGTCGTATTTGATTCTTTTTCATTTATGCAAACAATGAAAATGCAATCTTCATATCTTTATGTTCCACACAGACCTGTTGATGTAAGAGCAAGATACATCTGACATTAATTCAAGCTAAGAGAATATATTTTGCAGACTTAGATTCAGACTTTCTATGACAAGCCAGTGTCTAGAACTAAGTCATTAGAAAATGAACTCTTCTAACCTTAATAGCTGTAGTATAGGTAACCACATCAGGTTGAATACCACCCTCACGCATGGATCTCAAGATCTGCACTGCAAGAAGAAAGGTCATTATAGGATATATATATCCTTACAGAAGTTTTCCTATGTTCTGAAGTTTGTCATCTGTTAACCTGGATAATTTGCAAGAATTCAAGTTATCACACTTATTCAGCAAATGCCAGCATATAGGACATGAGATATTCTTGAAGCATTTTACACCCACCCACTCCCACCTTCCAAAATTCTTCCTCCACAGGCTACGCTGTAGGTTTAGCAATAATATTTTTTATTTAGTTAAAATAAAATACTCCTTTGACTAATTTAGCATTGATACGGGTATAGAAACTATCAAAATATATGCAACATCTTTGAATAAAGTTTCAAGCTAATCTGAACTTGAGAAAATTAGATTTTAGATGTTTGAAAGGTAACTATTAGCTTCATCAAATATTGCTGAACGGATGCACACCAAACAATAAACACAGTATAAATTGAGCAGCTTACTTCAAGAATATTTACAAAAGGAGCAGAAACATATGAATTATCCTCAATTGGTGGTGCCTCCACTAAATGATTTCCCTTAAATCAAACAAAGCAAAGTGAAAAAAAAATAAAAAATCTCCATATGACATACCGAGGCGCCTGTGTCGAGGCATATACAAACATTGGATCAAATATCCTACGCGTTGTTGTGCTCTCTTTCCCCAGTTCAACCATTCTGTGAATGCATATTTCAGCCCATATTTTTGGTGCCTCAACTTCCTCGTTGAAATCAGAGGAAACATACAGGACTGGAAGAAATTGAAGGTCAATTCCAGTAAAGTAAATTGTTTTAACATCATGAACTTCATTCGTAGACTTCTAATGCAAAAAAGTCTCGCCATCACCATTAATTGACAACTGAAAATGATTGAAAACATTGGAGTATGAGAAACAAGACAATGATGTTTGGGACCACTGAAATGAACAAATGGAAAATCTTAATGATGGACAAAATGAATACAGACAATTGTAGTAAATTCTCAAAATTAAAATAATATTAACAATCTCATACCATGCCTTGCAAAC
This sequence comes from Fraxinus floribunda, assembly GCA_903798395.1. NCBI lineage: Eukaryota > Viridiplantae > Streptophyta > Magnoliopsida > Lamiales > Oleaceae > Fraxinus > Fraxinus floribunda. The sequence continues at coordinate 13,245 of CAIGRS010166437.1, read as the reverse complement.
AACCCTTAACTTCTGTATTAAATTAAAAAAAAAAAAAATCCTTGGAGACACGGAGGAGCCGTGTCCCGTGCCTCCGTGTCTCTGTAAGACACAGACAGAGACACGGTCATGTCTCTGTGAAACACGGAGGCACCATTCCTCTTCTTTGCTCCGTACGCGAGCGTTGCCAGTTAATTTGAGATGGAAATAACTTATCTTTCAGGCGGTGGCGGTGACAGTAGCGAGAAGAAGAAATGAAACCAAAAGAAACTCCGGTATCGTGGCGGTACTTTTATAAAAACCACAAAATACTTACCTTTCCGGTAGCGCCGCGAGGTCTCTTCAATAAGATCTCTAGATAAAGCAGCAATCNGCGGTACTTTTATAAAAACCACAAAATACTTACCTTTCCGGTAGCGCCGCGAGGTCTCTTCAATAAGATCTCTAGATAAAGCAGCAATCAACCTACGGCCATAAACACCATAATTTTTAGGAATAATAAACAGAAATGCATGTAAAATGGAAAATCTGAAGAGCTAAACAAGAAAAGAAAAGAAAAGACAAATAAAATATAGTAGGAAAACCAAAAATTAGGTTACCGTAGCCAAAAATGGATCCCATGAAGGCGTCGGCGGCTGAGTCATCGACGAAACGAAGGAGGCAAACCAGTGGCAGACTCGACGAATTGGCGGCAGTGCTTGCAGTTAGTGCATCAGAGGACAAGTTAGATATAGGATTTGGAAGGTTCTCGACTTCAGAGTCGGATTCGTAGCTCGGATTGTTCGCCAGCGTCGACATCTTTGAAAACATAAACCCTAATTTTTGGTGAGTGCATTTGGGAAGAATTTTCATTGCCGGATTGAGAAGGAGAAAATTGAGGGTTTGGGGGAATGACGGGCAAATGAAGGGAAAATGGGAAATGATGTAGGAATTCACAAAACGGTGTCATTTTGCGCATACCATAATTTCTACAGTGACAAGGCTCCTCACTCTTTTTATACATAATATATAGGATTTAGTACCACCCTTTTATGCTTAGCTGGGATTAGCTTCCTTTCAGTCACTTGGCTAGATTGAGTCTGTTATTCCCCCCCCCCCCCCCCCAACCAAAAATTAGAAGCTCCAAATTAGCACTCCACTTGGGCTGCCACGTAAACAACGTGTCCACATGGGCAGCCACAAAATCGAAGCCAAGATGGACCCACATCCCTTCAATCTGAGGCTCCTTCAAGAACCAAAGCCAAGATGGACCGACGTTCCTTCAATCCTAATCCCAGAGGTCCACGTAAAGCGCACTCAGGTAGGAACAGAGGCTCCTTATATATGAAGCACCGAAGCTCCCAGCTTACACAGAGGCTCAACAAAAACATCTGAGGCCCTCTACCACCAGAAGCTCTTCAATAAAGACCGGCCCTGATCAGCAGAATCCGATGCTACCCGTCGTTAAGGACATGGAGTTCCTTTAGAAGTGATTGACTTTAGTGTGTCAGGCTATATTGAGTAGGGCGACTGACCCTTTGTCAAACATTAATTGTAACGAGTGGACAGTGACGTGAAGGGTGAACCTAGGAGATATAGCCACGTGGTCGTGAGTTGAATCCAACGATCACCACGTCGGCTAAATTAGTATAAATAACACTTCTTTGCACATTGTAAGGGGGATTTTTGGACAGACTAGTTTCTTGATACATGAGAAAAACACAATAGAAAGATATAAAAATCCTAATACCAATTGGTGATCATTGACTACTTCATATCCTTTCTGCCACATATTCCACGAGAAAGTAAGGGATCCGTGATGAGATATTCGTTGATAGCGCGAATATCACTGTTCTAATATCGTCGGGATCCGAACATTATTGTCTCTTGCCGGAAAGTGCCTCCAGCGTCCATTCCATTCGAACTACCGATTTCATTCCAGTAGTAACGCGCCGGATCCGTACTTGACGTGGCAAGAGTGGGCCCGCATCTATTGAGTTCATTTTTTGGGGTCAACAGAGTCAATTAGGAGATTAGTCTATAACTATTTTCTTCCTGGTAATGAAATATGGAACTGCTCTTGGAAGATCCATAGAACTCTCATGTTTCAATTGTTATGGAGAACTTGTGTCTGAGCTTGACGAGATATTTGAATTTAATGATGCCCTCATTGATGGGAGCTCTAACTGGCGCCCAAGCTACACTGATGGTGTAAGAGACAAAATGTTTGGAGACTGTTCCTGGAAGTGAGTACCCTATTCACTAATAGGCCTAAATATTTAGTGCATTATTCTATTCATAAATACAGGCTACTGTGGTTCTGATTTGCTTAATACTTGAAATACAGGGAATTCCGGGCCATAGTCAAGAAGATGTTTATCTGTCCTAAAGATGTTGCTCATTCTGCACATTCAAGGGCACCGGTTTGAGTCTGTGTCACTGCCTAGATATGAACAGTCTTTGTATGTCCATAAGGCACCAGAAATAATGGGTGAATAAGGACATCCTTGTATGTTGTAAAAAGACGATGTCTGGATGTTATAGTTTCAAAACGACTTATGTTCTTATGTAAGCAGTCCCTTTTCTTTTCCTCCTCCCCCTCTCTGCACGCTCAAGTTTGTGGAGGCATCTTGTATGGTTAGTTTTGCTGAGATAATGTACTGTTTGGTTGAATGAAGTCGACAAGATTGATGAACATATCCATCTAGAAGTGCCCCCAAATGAAGAACCGAGCAACATTTCTTTGATTGCTTGGATGTAAGCTTTTCGCTGAGCTATTCATTTGGGTAACCATATGATTCCAAGTCCCATTGGTGAACTTGGAATTTAGTGTTTAAAGGCAGAGAAATGATATTATACCCATGAATTCGAAACAAGCATCAGGGAAAAGAATAAGCCAGTAAGGTACAAAATCATTCTAACCCTCTCGTGTAGAATGATAATCCAATAACCCCTCTATTTTAAGTAAGCCAATGGGCGAATTTAATATGAACTCATTGTCGTAAACTGGGGGAACACTGGTTCCTGCAAGTGGTATTAGAGTCGTGTCTCAAACATAACTACTTAAATGCACACAATGAATTTTCAGACGTGTGTTGAAGTTCTAAATAAAAGTCGTAATTTTTGAAAACATGGAATTTGTAATTTGATAACGCTTTTGAACAATAGCATGTAAACTGTAGTTTCTGAAAACAATGTGTGAATGAAAATTACACTCTCATGTCGCTTTACCTTCTTGTCTCTAATCTGGTACTTGATTCCTATGGAGATCTTAATTCCTATATTTGCTTCTGAAATATCATTCGGATGCCCTTTGTCATGAATTTTGCAATGGACTTTAGATGAATGAAATTCAGCTTAAAATTTTAAGTGTTCCTCGTGAGAAAATTCATATTCTACTGGTATAACTGCAGGAATCAGAATGGCTAATAGCGACTCTGTACAAATGGTTAGACAACGAGTATTACCTAGAGTCTACTACCGTAGAGATGAGTAAAGTTCCTGCCACTTCGTTCTACAAATCACTGGTCGAAAAACAAACTGATCTGGGAGAGATTTTGTTAAAAATGGCAGTAGAATTGGAATCATATCCTATCAAGAGAGCTTCCATGGAGCATTTTCCTCGGCAAATGCAGCAGTGAATCTTATTATTCAGAGGATAGCGCTGGAATAGTTGCTCGATTTTGCAAAGGTTTGAAACCTTCAACCTGCAAATACAGTTTAAGCTTTCTTCATATTATCATGCATGGAAATCTTGTCAGCCTAGTGATATTTGTAGAGATAACGTTAAATGCATCATTTAAAAGCTTAAACTATTACAAATTTACTAATACTTGTTTCCAACACGCTCAAATCTAGTTTCCTGATCAAAAGTCCAGTGAGGAGAGTCTTTGTATATGGTTGCATTGAAACTAAAATCCATTAAATTTTATTTATTATGATACCTTTATTGAATTATCTCATTTAAAATATTAAAATTTAGTGAGAAGTAATTCAACAACTAGATGTTTAAAGCTTGGTTTGTGCCTTAGGATTACCGTAAGTCACGTGGACAATTCCGTCAAAAAGATGAAACGAAATCCATCCCATTGATGGATAAACATCTCAATATTCAGTAATCAAGTAGTTACGTTTCAGAGTTCAGTTATTGAATAATAGCGTGGACTATAGTTTAGTGAACATTAAAATAGTTAACCTTTTATCTTATAATTTTATGCCTTGTCATCTTGTTGGATTTTGGTACACAATGAATCCCGGGCTAATATAGTAAAAATAAATATAAATTAAATGGATAAAGAAATATGCCCTTCCATCCCTTGGATGGATAGAGAGGGAGGGCTCGATTGGTGAAATAGTATATCTCCCCCCAAAAACATGCAAACGTTGGATTGGATTTCATAGACATTGGCCGATGAATTAAATTGTTACCAACAACCCAAGTCCAAAGACTCAACCCGAAAACGACGTGGGTCATTGGAAGTAACTTAAAGAATTAATGTTGCTCACGGCTCATATATATTACATCTTGGATGACTTTGGATCTTAGCACATTTAACCCTTTTATTGGTCCAACTAAAACCTAACATATCCTATATATATGGTTGTCTTTACCCTAGCCCCGTGTGTGTGATTTGTGTATGAAAAGAAGAGAAAAACGTGGCCCTTGAGAGAGAGAAATTAGCTGCCTGCTGGAGAAGAAAAACCGGTGACTTCCCTTTGATTTCTTGGTCTCCTCTCTTGCCTTATTTCGTTGTTTTTTCTTCTTGCATTGTGCTACAAATCATCACCATTATCTTGTCCTTTGTGGGTGAGATTGAGAAGCAACCAAGGTAAACATATTGGTTGTAATTTGGAGCCATTTGGATTGGTTGTTTGGTGTACAGAAAGGTAATGTGAAATTGAGCCCATAAAACACTATTTTGAAGATCCTTGGAGTGAACTTCTACAACACATCTAAACAATTTTTCATATTTGTAGGTGGAAATGAACAGAGTTTTTCACCTATGTGGAGCTTTGATTCTTCATTAATTCAAGAACATTTGTCCTTTATTCAATTTCTTCCTTTAATTTTGAAAAATCGAAATGGTGAGTTGATTTTTTGACTTATGAACTGCTGAAATTTTTACGCAATAATAGAGAAGTGAAAGAGAAAAATCAAAACAAGGATTTAACACGGTTCGAAAATGTGCCTATGTTCACAAGAAGCGAAGCGAAATGAAGATATTTTATCCACTATGAATAATATGGTTACACCATTAGTATATATCCCTTTCGTTCCTTTCGGTGTGCTCCACTTGGCTCCGGCGTCGATCTTTTCTTCTAGTAAACCCGTGTTTCACTCTATACAAGTCACATACACAACAGAACAACGAAAATAGCTCGATGCAAATGACTTATACTACAACGGTTTCAATATATAGATAAGAGAGAAGTGGTTGTTGGGTTGGGGTGTTTGAGGAAGATGAAGTCATTTTTTTGTTGTTCTCATTCTAATTTTTTTTCTTGTCATTTAGCTCACATCGCAACATTTAACGCCTAAATAGTCTCATATTGGATTTCCTCTACGTGGACAATTTCATCAAAAAGGATGAAACAGGATCCACCCCGATGATAAATAGGAAACTCACATGAATATCCATTGACAAATGAAACATGTTTTAAAGTTCAACTATTAAGTAGTAGCATAAAAATAGATTTTTTGTAAATTTTGATAAAATTTAATGAAATTTGTGGTTGAAAAGTTGATAAAAGTTATGAACCCCATAAATATATTGTTGAAAATGAGTTTGAGAAAATTAGGACCAAACATGATCTTTATTTCAGTGGTCAATAATATAATTTACCTGATCTAAAGTAAATAAAAAGGTACCATACTAGGTGATTTTAGCATGTGTTTGCAGTGTGTTCAATTAAAATATGTTAGAGAATAGCCAGTTCTCATGCAATTAGGTCATTTCTAAATTTGAAGTTCAGTAAACAATTTATTCAAATTTAAATGATTTATTATTCATTTTTGGCTCTATTTATTCAAACCTACTTTGAATTCTCCCTCTTTTTCTTTTATTTTTCTTTTCTTCTAAAACCACATCTCTCTCCTTTTTTTCACATTTTTAAAATGTGTAAAATTTGTAGCTATAAAGAAGTTTTACATAAAAAAAACATAAGGAATCAACTTAAATAAAAAATTTCCTTTTATACGAAAATGAATATTACACACAATGTATTCTATTTCGGATATTAACATTGTATAGTTTTCGATAACAAATAATATATAATACAGACGATTCTCACTTATTTTACTATGTCAATACAAATGTTTTCAAGAACACGAATGTTTTAAAGAACATGCCTTTTAGTGATTAATCAATAGTCAGTTTTTCATTGTGCAACTACTACAACTATGATAGTGTGGACAAAATGTCACAACTTCAGAGTGAAGCTTACATGAAGAAGGACTAAACTAGCTAACAAGTCTGGAACGTTGTACTTATTTTTCAAATCATTTAATTTGAGATAATAATTTTCGAAGTTATATTTTTTTCTTTTCCAATATTTAAAATTAAATTTCTTAAAAGGAACTTTTGTAGAACTACCAAAATGCTGATAACATCTCTTTACTGAGAGAGAGATGTGCAGTGCAGCATGAGCAACCTGACTGTTCCTTACTTGCGCTCAACTTACATGTAATTTACATGCTACAAATCATATTTTTTTTCCCTACGAAATACAAACAAATCCATTTTTCTTTTTTCTCCTCTCTCTCTATTTCTCTTTCTCTTTCTCTCTCTCTCTCTCATGGGTTTTAAGAGTGAATTGTTGGTTTGCACACCATTGGAATGTGAGACTAAGGAAGAAATGGTAGCTTCAATGGAGTTGGCTAAGCAAGAAGGAACAGATCTTGTGGAGCTTTGCATTGGATCCATGTCTTTCTCCCACATTTCAGAGATTGAACGACTTTTAAAACATAGGCTTTTACCTTCAATTGTCTCCTTCAGGTACAATAATTATTTTCTTTTCTTCCTATTCTCTTGTGTAAGCATAAATCGAGAGAAGGAAGTGAAGAATCCTCTTCCCGACTTGCGCATGGTTTCCATGGTAAGTCATGTAAGTTATTTGAAATCGCAATGAAAACCCTTTAACTTCTTGAGTGGCCAAAGGACGCCTTTAGGAATCTCAAAAGAGTGTGTCTACATACAACCACGTACGGATTAGGAATTATGTCGACAACATTGGATTGGAGGGATGACATGGGATATTGTTTAGGTCTTGAGGCTACAATAATATAGCTTCCATACCTTGGGAACCATGAAGTCGAATGAGATAGCAAGGCAAGCACTCCAAGTGAATCCTGTGATAGTTAATATTCATGAATTAAGTTACTAGGTCAGAACAGTGTAGCTTGACATTTACCTGCCTATATATAAAGGGATATGTAGTGGATGAGAAAGGGGGATTCAGAATTGATATTTTCTCTATACAATTGTGATAGTCCAGCATTATAATACTCTCGTTTAGCTCAAATACGTAAACATTTATCAAAGAGTGCCACATCATTGGACACCAACATTCTCAAAGTATGAAGACAGATAAGGAATAATTGTATGTGTTGAAGAACGTAATATTTTCCATTTCAAAAAATTTGTGTTATTACTTTGTTTCAAAAAAATTAATTCTAGTTACATGCTAATTAAATTATATTCTTGGATCCGCCTCCGCATATATATCATGTAAAGGTGATTGAAAATAAGCTAAAATACTTCTCGTGGTTGTACTTTAAACGTATTATATTTCTATAATTACTTTTAGCTCAACTTATGCAGTGTCGAAAACACGAAAAAAAAATGGAATAATGAACTACAGATACTTTTAAAGAAAGAACTCAGTGTACAAAAGTCACAAATTTTGTCAAGTAAATATTTACGGACCATTTTTGGTCAAAGTTAGAATTAATTAAGTTACTTATTTTGACATGAAAGTTAAATTATTTTCAAACTACTCAAATTTTTTCGTCTCAGGTCCAGTGGCACTACAAAGTCCTGCAGATGCTTGCAAGTCCTCAAATTGGCCATTGAATTTGATGTAGAATTTGTCGAAATTGATCTCGAGGTTAGTCCCAAGATACGGCACATTTATTTTGAAGTTACTTATTTTATCAAATATGATTTTAAAGTAAGTATAATACTTTCCCAAAAAGTACTTTCAAGCACAGGACGTGCTCACAAAATAATTTTACATTTCAGGTGGCAACCGAAGCAGTAATTAATGAATTTATGAGAAAAAGATCAAACACAAAAATAATTGTATCGGGCCATTGGAATGGAGAGACTCCTACCACTGAAAATCTTGGAAACTTGATTATAGACTTGCAGTCTACTGGAGCTGATGTTATTAAACTTGTGGTTGATGTGTCTTATATTACAGATGTAGCACCAATATTCCACATGCTCGCCCATTGTCAGGTACATTCAGTACGCTCGACTAGAACAGCTGACAATTTTTTTTTTACATTCTTCCCTTTTCTAATCCTATCAATTCTTTTTCTGATCTTGTGTATGTTAATAGATTCGAGATAACGAAATCTTGTTACCTAGTCAAGTTTGAGCATAATCGTTCTTTTTATTTTTTTCCCTTCGAATCATTTGCATGTATAGTTTGTTCATATGTTAGCCTTTTTATTAAAAATAAATAAATCCTTCTCATGGGTGAGAAGACGTGTTAAAAACAAAAATTATATAAATAAATTTGTCACGTCTCTAATAGCTCAAACTTTTAGATGAGGTGGTCTTCACACTGTCCTCACATGTTGATATATTTGTGTTTTTTTTTTTTTATCAAAATGTCAACGTAAACAATTTTCATAATGGAGCCGTGACAAGACTTGAATTCAAGTCATTTGCATGCTATAATATACCATATTTAACCATAGAAAAAGTGAGATAATGAAGGAACTTTTGTATAGTTGATTATGAATTTCATGAAGTAGAGATTGGGACTACTCCAAGCTATGGCTTTCACTGCATTATAAGAGATGTAGGAGGCCTAGTGCGCTTGCCCTAACTATTTTCACCTTTCCATCACTCAGCTTAATGATGGAATGAACAGGGACGATCTAACCCATTTGCAAGAAGTTCCTCAATCTCATCTCAGAGCTTAAGCTGTTAGATTTAGCAATTCTATTTGTAGTATATTTAACTGATCATCTTGGAAAAGTTTCCATGCATGCAGGTACCACTAATTGCAAGAGCAGTGGGAGATAGAGGTCTTATAAGTCAACTGTTGGGACCAAAATATGGTGCATTCCTAGTATGCGGATCTATAGGAGACAAATTCATACCTGGATTGCCACCTTTAGCCAGCATCAAACAAATCTACAAGTTAGAACATATGAATTCAGACACAAAAGTTTTTGGTGTAGTCTCAAATCCTGTAGGTCATAGCAAAGGCCCTCTTCTTCATAATCCTGCCTTTCGACATATAGGATATAATGGAATATATGTTCCTCTCTTAGTCGATAATATCGGGGAATTCTTCAGAGTTTATTCATGCCACGACTTCACAGGTTTCAGGTACTCTCCATTCTTAGAAGTAATGCATGACTCTGGTGCTTCATTTTGTAAGGTGTACTTACTTTTTGTGTATGGATGAGCAAATTAGCAATATCAATCAAGTCTATGCAGAAAGAAAAAAAAATTTCTAAAATCTTGTCCATTTTCTGGTGCAATACTATTCAATGCTGCATACTGAACATGCATTGATTGTTTGTGGTTATATCCATTCATGTCCTTATTACTGTGTCTATGTTATCTGACCTCGAGTGCTGAGAGTTGGGTAAGCACAGAACTTGATCCCATCACCTATAGGTAGTTTTAAATGAGTTTCTTTTGAAATATGCTCGTCTGCCCAAGATATATCTAATGCTTGAATTTTTTCGTCTTATGGAATTTAAAGTGTTGGAATACCACACAAAGAGGCAGCAGTGCGGTTCTGCAATGAAGTTCATCACCTTGCTCGGGTATGAAAACTCGCAATTCTATTTAGTTAGTTCTTAGAACAAAGCCGAGCTACTTTTCGGGGACACACTATTTTTGTATTTGCATCTTAAGTGTTTGAGTTGGTTTTATTAGAGGTTATTCCATTCTTCCCCCTAATTTTTAGCGTTCTAAAGGTCCAATGATTTCATTCTTTTTTCTTTTTCTTTTTTTTTTTGCTTAATTTAGTTGAGGAATGCAGAAATTAACTTAAGGCTGTTTGACGTAGATTTTTTAAAATAGATTTTGTGAATAGTTGATTTTTCTGAAGAATATGTGGTTAAAAAGTAAGGAAAAGTCATGGACCACATGCGAAATTATTTTATTGAGAAATGTGTGGTTGAAAATGAGTTTGCGGTTTGCACCACTAGACTAAGAAATATAAAGTCCTAGAGGGGTTAGGAACCGGTTGTAGAGAGGTGTGCGCTTTAACTAATCACTAATAAATGACACTGGCGGCGTTATAATGACGTCTCAAGAAATTCAGGAATTAAATTTCTGCTACATTATTGGTACTCTATTCTAACACATGTTGCTTTTGCTTTCTTGATCAGTCCATAGGAGCGGTGAACACTATTGTTCGAAGGCCTACTGATGGGAAGTTGGTTGGCTACAATACAGATTGTGAGGCTTGCATAACTGCTATTGAAGATGCATTTAGAGGTAAAATAGCCTATAATAAATTTCCGTACTAAGAAGAATAATTATATATGTAAATACGTGCACATAAAGGACGTCTTATGGTAATAAACTGTTTTTTTCCTTATTATAGCATTGATGGCTTGTGTGTAGATGTGTTTGGTATCCTGGATTGGATAAGACTTTTAATGTATGATGATTTTTTCTTTTCATTTTCTTTCACACTGAGACATCCTAAGCATGGGTTCAATGACTGATATTGAACTACTATATTGTGTGTAAACAGAACGACAAGTTGCAAATGGACATGAATCACATGTTTCGCCAATTGTTGGGAAATTGATTGTCTTGGTTGGAGCCGGTGGTGCTGGACGAGCAATCGCATTTGGTGCCAAGAGCAGGGGAGCAAGACTCGTTATTTTCAATCGCAGTTTTGGTAAAATACTATCTCAGACCTCAAATAAAGGCTGCATCATGGGTTTTCATTTATTTTATTTTATTTTATTTTTTGAAAAATTATTGACTGTGATTCCTTCCATTTCCTCCTTCCAAAAGAGAGAGCAAAAGCACTTGCCAAGGCAGTATCAGGTGAAGCTCTTCCATACGAACGCTTAAAAGAATTCTGCCCTGAGAAAGGAATGATTCTTATAAATGCTTCAGCTGTGGGTATGGAGCCTAATGTAGATCAAACTCCTGTTCCTAAGGTTCTTTCTTTTGCCTTCCGTCCACAAACTTGTTAAACTACCAAATCTAAAATCTTAAACGGTTAGAGGATACATTTATTTATTATCATATAGTTTTCAACGTGCCCCCTGCAAATATATTTTTTTCTTCCTTTTTTATCTAGTGTCTAACACGTGCGATTTTCAAAAATGGGTTTCCGCAAGATGTGATCTTTAGGCATTTCTCTAACCCTCATCTAAAAGCTTGAGCTGTTACATGTGGGACACATTTACATTTTAAATTGAGTCTTCAACATCACATTAACACCTCGCCTAGGAGGAAGCAACATGTGCCGGTTTGATATACATTGGGAAGTAAGTATACCTTTCACCTTTATTTACTTTTAGGTGGCCTTGAAATCATATGAGTTGGTTTTTGATGCGGTTTACACACCTCGAAACACTCGACTATTGCAAGAGGCTGCAGAGGTTGGGGCTTTAGTGGTGAGTGGTGTTGAGATGTTCATCAGGCAGGCTGTAGGCCAATTTAAGTTATTCACAGGTGGATTAGGTACTATCTTCTCTCTCTCTCTCTCTCTCTCACTGAGATTATTTTATCCTTGCAAAATCTTTCGTTGTATCAATTTGATTGTGTAGTTTTGATAAGTTTTTCGATTCTACTTTTTCCCAGCACCGGAGGACTTCATGCGCAAGATTGTATTAGAGCAATTTTGATATATCTAATCTGAACTGAGGAGCGTACTGAAACGAAGAGGACTTGATTATCTAGTAGAATATGGAGCCTGAAGTATATCTTGTTTCCCTCAGAATAGATTATAACGATCTATTCTATACAAAAATTGCCTAATTCTTGACATTTGTCGTGCAATGTTATATATTGATAGACATAAATATCACAGTATATAGAAGCATGATTTCTTCTGTGCTTCTTTGTCCTATTAAATATGACAGAAACTTACCCTTGTTTGGGTTCACAGATCGCTCCTTCTCGCATGGCAGTGACCTGTGGTGCCTGCACAATCCTAAAAACGACGTGTTAAGAATTTTCCATCAATTCTACCCTAAAAACGAGAGCAAGAAATGGTAGAGAAAACTGGAAGTAATAATCTGTAATACTTGAGTGATTCTCTGTCATCGGCAACATGAAAAAGTAAAGAGAAATGCTATGGGTACATAATTTTTATCCATAATGATTCACATAGCACTCACATGGGGTGTCACATCCAACAACAGAAACAAAAACCAATAACTTTGTCTTCTCCATATAATAAACTTGTATCTGCCAACAAAATGTCTACTAGGATTCATGTCATAGATGCAAAGTTTACAATGGTACAGAACCCTTTGGTTACTTGTTCTTCAACGAATCATTTCTTCAGGGATAAGGACATAGAAGGCCTCCTGCCAGGAGCAAAGATGGCATTTCCATAAAGAGCAGACCATACAGCCTACAGGTCCCTTGGGAGCCTTCCTTCTCCTTTGACAACCTATCTGATGTAGCACCTAATGCGTTTCCATAAATTGGAGACAAAGCTTATAGTATATACAAGTCCGGAACAAGTTACCTACTCTTAACAGTCAAAGCGTCGCCTTTGTTGGGCCGAGCTATTGAAGTAGAAACTCATCCTACATATGGTTCAGGGGAATTTACATAATCATCCCACCCAATTCTTGCGCACATCGGCCAAAACAACTTGAAATTCGAGAGTGTATATTTATTTTCACTTCATGCTGAATCGAGGAAATGAAAAAAGTTTGGTCATGTTTGTTTGAAATACAGTAATATGGCTTAGGGGCTACTTTCATGTTCTCAAACTCTTGATGCTTCGACTCTTTTGTTAAGTTCTTGTTTGTTCATACTATGATTCGCAAACAACCAGAACTAGAGTCTGAAGGCAAGAAAAAACTGTTCTATTGTTGGGAAATTTACACCAATT